>JYCQ01000177.1:0-141737 GCA_000931505.1 Hypoxylon sp. E7406B | reverse complement strand
TGGGTAGTGGTGATGATGGGTAGTGGTGATGATGGGTAGTGGTGATGATGGGTAGTGGTGGTGGATGTTGAAGAGATGAGAGGTGAAGGAAGAGATTGTTCAAGTTGGGGGAAGGGGAAATTGTTGTGGATGTTGTGAAGAGGGAAGAGGGAAGAGGAGAATGGGAAATTGGAAGGGGGTTTGTTTACATGATCATGTTTGGGTACTTACGCGTGGACTTGTATGAGACAAGAAAGCAATGAGTGTGGGTGGTATGGTAGAAGAAGCATGGTAGAAGAAGAGTGGGAGGAAGAAGAAGCGTGGAGGAAGAAAGTGTGGGAGAAGGAAGTGTGGAAGAAGAAGAATGGGAGGAGGGACAGGTGTAGAAAGGGGGGGAAGGTGGGCGGTGAAATATCGGGAATGAAATGTGTGCCGAAGAAAACGCGTGGGACGTTTGGAATATGTGTGGCAGGTGGCAGAAGTGTAGGTTGGAAAGTGTAGCGCCGAAGCGTCAGAAGGAAAGTACAAAGCACATACCTCGAGCATTGGTTGTTTCCTTGCATGTTTTGTTTCCCCGGAGAATTCTTGTGTGTACGCGTCGAGGCACGCGAAGCGAGATGGCGAAGTTTCGAGATGAGGGCAAAGTCGCGGGAGTAAACAAGTACGGGGGAACTGAAGAGCCGAGGAGTTAGAATTGGGCGTAAATCAATGAAAGCATGCTATGGTAGAGGATGGGGGCAATGGTGATGAGAAATGGTAGGAAAGGAGAGAAGAGGGAAAGACTCGATATTCATACCTGGGCAAATTGAATGGAGTGATGGGACACGAGGAAGGCTGAGAAGGAAATTGAAGAAAAGGAGAAGGCTGAGAATGGGACTGGAGAGAAGGGGATTGGAAAGAAGAGGACTGGGGAGAAGAGAAGTGGATTGAAGAGAAGAGGATTAGAGAGAAGAGGACTGGAGAGAAAAGGATGGAAGAGAAGAGGATTGGGATTGGAGAGAAGGGGATTGGAAAGGAAGGGATTGAGATTGAAGAGAAGCGGATTGGAGAGAAAGGGAATGGGATTGAAGAGAAGGAGCTTACCTCGAGGAGTCATAGAATACAATAGGCGGGATGGTTGGGCCTGGGATGAGTTGCGTGCGTGGCCTGGCAAGTTGGTGTTGATGTTGAGCCGGTGTGGAAGTTTGGGAGAAACTGAGCAGCGGTGCCCGGGTTTTTATGGCTGACAGATGGCTCGGCTGATTAGGATTGGGAGAAAATCAGAATCACAAAGGACTGCGGATTTGTGTGCGCACCTGTATTTACTTGAGGCAGGTGCAAGTGCGCGCCAGCAACCTTCACGATCAGTGCAGTACCGGAGTACATGCACCGCCGAGAAATCAAATCACCCCCCGCCCAGCCAATGAGACCAGAGAGAAATAATTGGAATAAAGGTACAATGGAAAGTACATTGATCCTGACTGGGCGAAATAATTCGATTTACCGCATCTGTGTAGGAACCAAGTACCAGGTACCCCCTACAGGATGTCTCCTGAGTTAAGGGGCTTATTACGCCCAGCAAGGCGAGGCTAGGTATCTATTTACATGGGTAACTAGGTACCACCTGCCCGCCCTGAACTTCCAGCCTGATGTACACAGTCTGGCTACAGTTGGCAGCTAGATTTGCTCACCTGGCTTCTGGAAGAGAAACGCCTTGGATCTAGAGTCCTGATAGTGAAATATGGCCTTGATGTGATGTCCCGAATGTAAACCTGTTTAGAAGGTTGTGGGCACGAATTGTACCAACTATTCCTGGCCTTGATGAGTGCCTTGTTCATGCCGTAGCGTGTTCAATTCAGTCGTCTCCCAGGAGAAATTTACGTACAATCCATTATCCCACATATTTTCTGCCAGAATCTTCGAATTCAGACTCCGTTAGCAAATATGCTTAGGCCTCAATGCCGAATAGAGGAGCTAAATCAACCGATCTGGCGAATATGCTGTTCGGAGCATTCGTGTTCCTTCGGCTGGCTCTCTGCGTCGTTTTTATCTTCAACAAATACAGGCACTTTCAGGACTACATTGTACGACCATTACTTCTGCTTCCCTGTATGTTTACTTGCGATTTTATGGAGGATCAACAACGGCAACGCTAGTTCCATGGAGTCACTTCAGATGCTGCTAAGCAATGTAGCTAACGGTTTGGATCCTGTATTGACCATTATCACCACTAGTCCGCTATCACATCACGAATAGACCTACAAGGAAGACCAACAACAGTCTACAAAACCATCTAATCGAGAAGGCCTTGTCCATTGATATTACACGACCGCGAGATCCTAGAGCCTTTGGTTGAAAAGAGAAATAGAGATACGGGCTGGCAGATGTTGACGAGTACAGTCACACCAGCTCTGTTTGTCTTGCTGGGCCGTGTACTACCTTTGCGGCTTGCTGTACCTCTAAGACGAAGGCTGGACGAAAGAGTCTGAGAGGKGGTGGATCGATAGAACATTCAAACAATATGGCCATGCCACCGAAGACACGGCCGCTTGATACTGGAAAATCATTGGGACGACGTTCGAGCCTTCTATGATACTTTCCCAGACATCGCCAGGTAGTTCCCATAATGATAGACCGGGTGTCTGATAGGCCATATGACTTAGGTTTCTTCTACAAGCTCGATTGACTTCTAATTCTCCTTTGGTCATCGTGGTGCCCTTCCTCTAAAGGCAGATGGTGGTAGTATTTATCTTCCTCTTTCGAAAGGGTTGAGTTTCACTCGAAAGCGTAGTAGTCTATCTACATCACGAAGAGTCATATTTTACCAAGAGAAAGGGACACCGAGGCCGTCCGTACTATTATTGGTGAGAATGGTTTCACTTTGTATCTACTTTGTGATCTAGAGCTCGATCATCTTCGAGTCCATCTTCGCAATGGCGTGATTCCTTGGTACGTAATCGCCTGACGCATTCTGAACTTTGTGTTACTGCTACCTACCTGTTAGAGGGAAGCTACGACATCCGCCTTCAGAGGGCGGGAAGTAGAAGAAGAGTAATAAATAGTGTCTCCATTTCCGAGCTCCTTCAGATCACTTCCTAAAGTCGTTATTCCTTAGAAGGACAATAAGATCAACAGCTTAAACCCATAAGTCGAACGACGTTAACAAGACCCCTCCTAGCCAACAATCTCGCACGTTACATAGCACATTTCTAGATATGAACGTCCCCCGTTCCATTACGAAAGCCTCCCTCTTCCTCGTGGGCACTATCTTCTCCCACCTCTCCACAGGCACGATCTGGGCGCAGTTCTGCGACGACGTAGGCTGCTCCGTCAACTGCGGTCATGCTCTTGATGTTACCAATCCTAGCTGCCTAGCCAGAGAGTGGGGACGAAAATCGATCAAGCTACATGGTGAAGGTATATGATTCCGGGGCCTTTAACCTCCCCTTCCAACCTGTGCCGGAGGTTGCGAGTCCATATTCAAGCTTACTAACGAGTCAACACTCTCGAGAAATGCCTCATCCATCCAAGCCTCCTTCTAGAGAAGCGATTACTGACTTATAGTGTTGTAGATTTCATTGGCGCCTACCTGGTGCACTCTCCTGGCCCCAATTGCGACTGCCAGAACGACTGCACCGCCATCCAAGGGATGGGCACCCCGACCTGCATGGATATATCCCAAGGGGCCCCGGCTAGTTCGTATCGCTTCCAGCTCACTACCTGCAAAGAGATAGAAGGAGGACCTGGCATTGGGAACAATTGTCCCAGTAACAGCAGCAGCGACGACGACTTGAAGTCTGCTATTATCTGAGGTTACTCACGAAGAATGGCTCATTAAGACAAGAGATGGCACTGCGTATCACATGGGCTAAGGGCTATCGTACTTGTACGCCTCGAGAGTGTCGAACCACGCAATATTAAGATTTTGGGGACTGGTTGATGCAACTGGAAGAGTCATCGTATATTGCTCTTTTTGTCTTAGAGAATTGAACGCTATTATATCGTAACCATGAGTAAGAACAAGCACAGTCCTAGCTTCACGACTGATGTTCCGTCTGCTGTTGTCGCTGTCCCACTCGTTGGAATTGGCGATGCTGGGGAGACACTAGCAGTGCTGGAAGCGCCTGTAGCGGTGACTGTTGATCCAGATGACGAGATGGTGCTCGAAGTCACTGATGACGGAGTACTTGAAGTTGTTGGTGTGAATGAATCCTCAGTTATGACCGTGCTGGCCGCAGTTGGAGTGATCTCGGAGGCGGTTGGGGCGAATTCAGTAATAGTCTTTTCCGCACTCGTCGACGCATCATCTGGAGAGTCTCCGTCCCCGTCCAAACCAGCGCAAATGAAAGCCATGCCTTTGAAGTCGCCAGGCGCGACGCAGGGGTGATGTCCTTCCTCCTCAACCAGAGGGTCAGGTAAGTTTTCCGCTATCATGTCAAGGCATGTCGAGTCGCTGTAAATACTGAAATCAGGCCTTGTGCCGCTATTGCACGTGGGCCGCTCATTTAGAATGAAAGATCGAAATGAGTCGAGGTACGGTGTAGCGGAATTTTCCTTGCCACAGTTGTCGATGCCGAGAATGAAGGAATTGAGGTAGACCGGTTCCTTACAGTGGGTATCTGAAAAGAGCGTGATGTTGCCGGTCTTTGAGAGCGACGCCAAGGCAGTTTGGGCGAGCCAAAGAGGGAATATGAAGGCGAGCGAATTGGAAATAGCCTTCATGATGACTGCGCTTTGAGAGAATGGTGTTGAAAAAAAAAGTAAGTTTTGTATAATAGAAATGAAAGCGACAACGCGGCAGCCTAGAAGTTCCATGCAAAAATATCGTGACATTGGGAAATTAGTAGGCCAGCCAAATGTGGATAGGGGTCCGACGCGAAGCTATCTTCAGCTAGCCGCCTCCATGACTGCATCGACAGCATCAAGTAAATATAATTGTGGACATTTGTAATAGCAATAACTAACTCAGATACGGTATTACCTGTTCTAATGTTTAGGAGCAAAGTGGCAAATGAGCCAGCTTAGCTAGAGTGGTCCAGAAGCTGGTAAAATAGTTGACTCTATTTATCCTATGACGTAGGAGACCGTTCAATGCCTGTCTGTTGCAGCCCTTGGTCTCTAACATGTAGTCTGGGCAGACATTCAAACAATATCTTGATGTTGTCAAGTTATCAAGTTAGCGAGTTGACGTTAAGACGGTAGGGAGACCATGATGATGGCTATTGCGTTCCCGTAGTAGAGATAATCGGTTCGCAAACTCGGAAGCCGTGTGATCGGCGAGTATCAAGGTAATAGGGCGACTAGAACGTCAGTCATATCCGCGTTAGACATTGGTGAGCATCACGCGCTATGGCTCGACTTGTATTCTTCATCTAATTAGATTCAACATTACTAAACTGGCATCCTTTGCGAACGGAACAATTAACAAAATCGCTTGCCCAAGGCGCCGTTCAGTGGATGATCAACCCGCGAAGGCCGCCAATTAGCCCCTTGCCGCGGGCGAGAAGCGTGCGTATAAACACGCAACAAGCACATATAAATGTATGTGCTTCGACTCATATACTGTACACTTGAGTTATGTCCTAGAGCTATGACTCTAGAACCCAAGGTTCGAGACCACGACTAGCCTCCAGCATGCCAGACCCAGAATATCTAGCATGGCAAAACGTAGGAAATAGACCACCAACGCCGTAAGATGCAGATCGCAACGGTCCGTCCGTATTACCGCATTCCATAACCACATGTCCCTGAGTCGACCCCTGTAGGTAGTATATGTTGGTGTCGGCTGTGTTCATTACTCCTGTTTCTCCTTGGCATTTCCGACGAATCGCTCCTTCATAGACACTCGCTTTCCTCCCATAGATTTAATCTTGTCGATGAGGGTTTTTCTTGAGTCTAGTTCAGCAATCTCGTCGCTACCACCAATACTCTTGCCGTTGACCATGATATTGGGCACTGTTCTTCGTCCAGTCATAACACCTAATCTAGCTTGTAGTTCTTTGCCCAGAGGATGCTCATCGAGCTCGACGACGTAAGGGGCGGGATCGATGGAGTATTTCTCGAGAAGGACCCCCTTCGCTCGTTTCGAGTAGGGGCAGAATGATTTCGAGAAGATGACAACTATAAGCAAGTTAGCGATTAAATATGGGCACGACAAGCAATGTGTCTGGCTCACCTGGGGATTTCTTTAGTATATTATTGAGGGTCACTTCAATCTCGTGGTCCTCTTCCGACTCTTCCTCTTTCTCTGTCTCTTTCGAGCCGCCTTTGGCGGCMCCCTTCTTTTGTCCTCCGGCAGAACTTCCGACACCGATGACCTCGCTCGGAGGGTCTGGTTTTAGAGGGGCCTTTGCGTTGGCTAAATCTTTCGCCTTTTGCTCGGCAGCACGTAGTCGTTCAGACATTTCCTTCGCTAGTTGCTCATCATCTTCGTCGACAGATCCATCTCCATCTTTATCTTTTACCGTTGAGTCAACGGTTGTACCCTTGCCGCTCATCACAACCTGTCCATTGCCTTGTTTTTGGCCGAGGCCATCCATGGTCTTTCCGAAAAAGTCTTGAACTGTTCGGTTATCATGAGGAATGGTAGATCGCATCTGAGATGTGAAGAATAAGGTGGTGATGACGGCAGCTAGTATCACCATCATAAGGAGGCGTACTCTTCTTGCTGAAGGCATGGTGGGCAGGTTCGGCCGAGCGCTACGTCTCGACTTAGGAATTACGTATGGGGAAGGTATTTCGAATGTAATAGATTGGCGAAAACGGTTGCTAGTTACCGGGGGACGTCTATCTGACGGCCGGCGCAAACATGCCTCGGTATCGTCTGGAGGCGTCGGCAGTAGCAAATAGTCCAAGATACCAATCTAGCTGCCAACTTGGATAAGACTATTCAGAGCGGATGAGGTATGCTCGGGATTGCGCGTAGGAGGAAAGTTCGAAACCAACTTGGAGCTTGGTGACCGGGGTTTTTTTTCGAGGATTGGCAGGGTTGAAATGGCGATCTGTCAAAGACTGGATACTGACGAGACACTCTTTGATGGAGGCGGTTAAATGCGACCCTCAGGACCCAGGACCCTCAGTGCATCTGCAGGTTTTAAGCTTAGTTACACAGACAATTAGAGAGATAAAGACAAGAAGCGATAGCTGAAAAGAATTGATTAATTGAGAGGCAAAGCAGAAAAGGGGTGACCAATTGAGGATTGATTGAAACAATGAGGGAACTGAGAAGTCGAGAAGTTGAAGAGTTGAAACATGAAATGGCGATGGTGCAGGGAATGACGAAGATGGTTTCGATTGTGGTTCAAACTTTAACTCGCGTCGGGCGGCCTGGACTGTTGGAAGTTGGATGAACCCCCCTCTGCCCCTGTATTAACTGTATTAACCCTTGCATTCTGTACTGTAGCTCGTCGCACGAGGTGCTTTTCGCGGTCGACGGTAGCAGAGCCTAGACCCGCAGCCCCAGTCGGATCGGCATTTTTTCTTGGTCGAGCTTACCTCTGCAGCTTGAAGAAGATGAAGAAGATGACAAAGCAAGATAAATGTATAAGCTAATTACCTGAAAGAGACTAGCCTTACTCGCTTACTTTCGGTTTACAGACTAGCCTGTAGCTGCAAGTGGAAGGGGGGGGGGAAGGGGACGAGTTCAAGCTCTGGCTTTGACGTTCATAAGCTGGAGGTACCTACCCCTACATACTAAGGTAGGGTTAGTGTGATGTATGTAAGCTTTCCGGCACATCGCCCGTGACAATGCAGATCTGGGGTAAATTTCCCCCTGGATACCCAGCCTTTTAATATATTATTAGATGGCTCATTAAAAGCTCGACACCGTCGGGATCTTCTAATATCGTGCCTTCTTTCTCTTCCTAATTTTCGGCTCCTGCACGGCACCCTGCATCTGGTTCCCGAGGGGCGGGAGGATTCGTGTGACTTGAGCATGCGACGAGACGGACAATAAGGCTGGTTCGGTTACGCGCATCATTGCTGTATGACGGCGGGCACAGATTACCTACTTGACGTCGACTTCTGTTCATTCGCTCTTCTAACCATCTCTCTTCTCATAAAATCCCCCTAGTGGCATACCCTTGATCACGACGAATATCACGAACCATGGTATTGGGTGGGATTTTGATTTTGCGCAGTATGCCAGTAATTGCGGCATCCATCGGGATCTAGATAGATCCATGCGAATACGTTACATCGCACAGTCTCTATTCCTTCATGATGTCGCCGCTGAAGCCTACCTAAGCTATCTCCAACTTTCTTAAGACGATGTATTGACTTTTTGAAGCAGAGAAGCATCGAATCGCGAAGTCCATTGAATAACACTAATAAGACTTCACCAACCAACTCAAGCGTATGAGTTTTCATACTTCGTATCTCTTATTGAATCATGTCAAGATACGGCGGCTAGTCCTGTCGGGKAGTAGCCGTGCGGATCAGATCAATCTTTCCAACACCAGCCCCTAAATTGGTTGGAAACCGCAACTTAAGGCGATACGAATAGAGCAGGCGGTGAGCTCGCCCTTGCTCGATACTGGTGGCAGAGACTCTCGTACTCAAGAGCCAAGTTCATCCCTTACTACCTCATTTCTCTCTAGTTTCTGGAACACTTGGTACATGGATTCTGGAGACGAGTCTAGCGAATGAACAGAAAGGGTCGAATCACAACTTCAGCTATCAAGAACTCCGACGCACTGTCGCGATGTGAAGATCGAAGCCTCACGTAAAGGGCCTACAAGGTCTACCTGGTTGCGGGTCTACTAAACTACCTCATATGCACTTACCAGACCGACCACCAGTACGAAACGTAACACCTACCTAGGCTTTGTCTTAACACTTTGCACTCCACAAATAGGGGCATCAACGGTCGAGTGAGTCTCTGGCMCCCGCCGAGACTACGCTTGGCAAGCGGTTTGTGGACATTCTTGCACCGGGGAACTACCTCATTTCAGTGACTCACAGTGTCAACTTTCTCACAGGACCACTTCTTTTGACCTCAGGTGCAGACTCATAGCTATCTAGAGACCTATTGTGTTATTCGCAAGCTAAGAAGACAAAGCTTTATACACCATGATGACTAATCACATGCACCTTGACCACCCCGTGGCACCGTTCAATGACTCTTTCTCGATGTCTGCACTGTAGTCACAAGCGAACAGTATCAATTGACCTTGATGGCTCTTGCGCTAGTTACTATGAAAGGAATCCTCAATTGAGAGTGCGGCCTGCCATCAAGGTGCACAGTGCGGCGCTCATAAGACTAGAATTACTCATTTACACCTACCTACACCTACACCTAAACATATATATATACTCGTCTTCTATAAGCATCCCACATGGAAGCATGTTCATCCCATCTTCAACTTACCGCTCAATAGTAAGATAGCTCTAGTACAACTATTACTCGGTTTGCAAGCCCCAACCCAGCTGGTTCTACTTCCGCAACATCGACACTACAACACACATTTCTATCAAGATATTTTCTTCATAATACCATTTTTGCACTTGCTCTCGACCGACAACTTTCGCCTTACTGATTTCTGCCTCATCTACAACGTGTCAAACAACCGTCACAAAATGGAGGCGCTTCCAGACGAACTGATTCTGGCTGTGGTCGAGCAGTCGGATGCCAAATCCACGCTCAAGCTCATGGAGACAAACAAGGTGAGGCTCTTACAGACATCCTGAACTCCATATCGCGCTAGCAGCAGCGACTAATGAGGCTCTCAACACAGCGAATTCGTGGCATCATCCGCAGATACGAATTCTCAGTCTCTATAGCTCAAGTAGCAAGCTTCACAATGCTACCAATGGGCAACGTACTCTCCTCAGAGATCTCCGCACGACGCCGCATCAAACACGGCACCTTTGAGATGGTGATGGAAATGGAGGATCGCGAGGCCCGCATGGACGACATCATCAGTAACTCTGGTTACATCAATCTCCTCACCCCACTAAATCTCGGGCCCCTCAATGTGATTCAGCAAGAGCGATTACGGGCCCTCCTAAAGCGGGCAATGAGACACTGTGACCGCATCGCGGACATTGCGGCGAACGAACCCTGCGAGCAGATCGGTCATCAATGGTACAAGCAACTCAAAGCCAGACGCCTTGAAGCGTTCGACCTACCCCTAGGTTTTAGACTTAAAGACCCCAGCACCAACTACGGAGCAAGACCGCTACAACTCGAGTACATTAAGGCCCTGTCGGCCGAAGATACCGCGATGGTCTTGTACCTGCTAGCCATTCTGGGAGCCGGATTCTGCCGGGTCGAAATCGATCTCATTGCGTCCGAACCCCTCTTCCCAGAGCGGCTGACCGTCTTCAGGGAGTGTGTACTACGACACGGCTCGTGGTTTGCTTGGGGATACATGCGCGGAGGTGAGGCTTGGAAGCAGATGGCGTCCGCCATCACATACGTCGGCATGGTCGAGCTCACTAGTTTTGAGCTCGGCGTGGACGAAGATGATGACGAGGGCGATACGATCCCGCCGAGCTTGCATTCAAGACTACTGGATCGGTTCGATGAACTGTACCCGTCCAAGGTCAGGGATTGCACATTCATGTACAAGATCGTGACGCGTCTGGTCGGACGCGCCTGAGTTGGGGATGAGAGCGGGGTTGGAGACGCGAAGGGAGACGAGAATTGGGAGTAGCTTGTCTAGGAAGTTGAATACCAGCCGCTGGATTCTGGGGGTTTGGCGTGCCGGCGAGTAGAAGTTGGTGTAGAGGATAAAGGGGGTTGGCATCATAGCCTTGCTACGGCGTTTCCAGGTTTAAAAGCTCGTGTTCTTCGATCTCACCTGTTCATACTTTTGTATCATAAAACTAATGATACATTTACACCCCAAGATTGTCCATGTGTTCCCGAGAGTGATTAGTCTATGGGTTTTTTTTTTAAGCGTACTTACCTAGGTATATAACCAACCTTGGCGACTTTAGCGAATTTTGACACGGTGAATTCAAAGCGAATGTAAACGATGGGTTCAACGGTTCCAACATTTATTCCGTAAATCACTTGTGATATCACATCGGCGTAATGTTGCTTCGGTGTTGTGTAGGGAGGTACGTAGGCATTCGGAGTTCATCCATGCTTGTGTAACGACGGAGTCCCGTAGGCAATAATGTCTGAGTGGGTACCGTAGAGCTGAAATGCCAACCCTGTCTGGTCCTTGTCAGCAGGATATTTTTTTTAAGACAGCAATGCCTTTATGATCAGTCATTCATCTTAGCCTTGTGGAAGAGGAATACTAAAAAGGAAGAGGAGAAGAAGGGATAGGTCATATGTTTTACAGGGTAAAGTTATCTACGATATCACCTGCGCAATTAGACTTGGTTTGTACAACATGGGCGTTCCAGGACTTGACGGTATTGGCGATTGTCTCATGATCTATACATAAAGCTACAATTATTCCGTTCGGGGTAATGCCTCTTAAGGAAATATTCCGCGAAGCGGGTTCCGACTCAAGGGCGCAGCCAGATTAATAATACACCGGCATACCACAGATATCATGGCAGTTGACATGAAGCGGAGCTCAACCATCACCGCAAATGGGAATCCGAAGCAAAAAAAGCACGAAACTAAAATATAACTGGTAAATTCAAGCGAAAAGCTTGAACATATTCGATTAGCCCAGTGCATTGCGTAGTTCGCGGGTGCTGCCCGCGGGGCCCCGTTCATCTCGGCTGCTGCCGATAGCGGGGCCGGGTCTGATGTGAGTCACCGGCGGAATGGGAATCAGAGCCCCAGCTTGAAATTGAGAAGACTTTAGGAGGTCATGTTCCCCTCTCTCTTGCTTGTACTAAACAAGCTCGTTCAAGACCACGCGCTTAACAATGCAGGCCGCGTCAATCTAGCTCCGTAGACTTATTCCGTCAAGGAATAAATCCGGCCTCGAAGGGCGTATTGGACAAGGATTGGTACTAAGTTAGCTTTGCCTTATAGTTGCCTGGAGGCTAGTAGTGGACGCGTCGACGCAAAGGGGTAACCAGCAGCCTTCTTGCGTAACCTGACTCTAATCTCGAATGTAATGACCACATAAGCCGCCAAATATAGGGCATGTGAAGAATCCAGAGTGCTCACCGTAGTTACGTTATGCAGTCATCAAATGCAGTATTGCGACAATAGCCCACGAATTTGTTGGTTGTACTTTTACAACCCTGCATGTCATCACATACCGGATGGGCGCATCGACMCCMCCTTTTCTTGCCAAGCCACACGAGTCAATTCCTTTGACTACCCAGCCAGGTATAGCTCACTCCCAAAGCCTGAGGATAGTCATCTTAGTGTTGAAAGCTGTGCCATAAGCTCATGCTTGCTCTATATACGCAATTGCTTATTAGTCACMCCAGCCTCTATAAAGTAGATGCCTTTGCTGCCAGGCTGTGACTTATCTTCAATCACCAACATCATCTTCAAGACTCCGTACAAACGCGGGATTTCCCAACTGGCTTATAACACAATTCCTCAAACACCGCTCTAAACCCGATAATAGATATAAACCTTGAAATCAAACACCTCTCTTCATCGACCTAACATGTGTCGAACCTGCTACCAAACCACCACCACATGCTTCTCGTCATCCTTGGCGATAACCAACCCAGAGCTCATCTGGGTCCATCACCTAGAACAGAAGCAGCGAGCACGTCTCAACCACGCCATGAGTTCCCAATCGCAACCTAAACCCGACGTCAAGTCGTCATCTGCCTCAACCTACTCAGAGTCTACTACCTACTCCTACGACAAAGAGAAGAGCCAGAACGACACCAAGCAGAAGCGATCTGTGCGGCAACGAATTAAAGAGGCTTTCAAGGACATGGGGAGCCCTCCTTCCTCGTATCATGATCGAGTAAACGGCCAGAAAACTCAAGACCAAACTGAACATGGTCCGATGAACTCGACGCCCGTGAGTAGGACGTGAGGTGGATGGACAAAGCAATACAATATATTTAATAAGTAATGATGTTTTATATGGCTGGGTCTTGGACTAGGCCTCTGCAGGCCTAGTGGCACAATGGATAGCGAGTCAAACAGTCTTGAGATTGACATTGGTTATTTTGTGAGGTTGAGTGATATATTCTTCGGGGGAACATGGTCGGAGTCTTAAAAAAAGAGTAGGGAGATCAATGAATACCACTGGTCAAGTTTTCCTATGTCACGCTTGGGGTCATATTGAGCAGATACCAGTTTTCAAATTGACACCTGGGAATGCTTTCTTGGGAGGAACATTACCGCGGCTTGATTGGAAGGCTGGGATGCACTTTGGAGATTGTATCTAGTTGATTGCCCAACGGTGTCTGAATATCAATTCCGAAGTTCCTTTTCTACGGCGTACCTACTTCATGTCACAACGTTCTTCGTAGAACTCTTTCATGGAAATCCAATAGAGAATATATATTTCAGGGCGTCATCCTTAAAACGCTATAATAGCCAGACCATAGGAATCGCAAAAGTAGCTAGCGGTTTAGGAATATTTCATTGCTTTCCAGAAATCCATGTTCTGCGTCAGCTTTAGCTCCAAGATTCTCACTTGTCCCCCCAAAATGCGCTCAACATTCGACTAAGAGCCGGATACAAGACAATATATGGAATGCTGCAGACAGAGATAACTAAAGAGTTTCCTAGACCTTAAAAATGTATTGTGATATATTCTTATTTTACATACTACATCCTCTTAGTCATAATCGGCATCAAATTTGAGTCAAGCTTTTTATTATCTTACCTAATCTCGAATTCCAACGTAATACCCTTGTTACACAAAACATGGCTAAAAGAATTGCAGATACCGTACAAGTTTTGCTAAGGTGGGGTCCCATTTGTAGACGGGTTGTTCCTGGGTTAGCCACTCCTCGACCATAGAGTTCGTTTGCTAACTCAAGTTGCGGAGGGGAGAGCATGAACGAGGCAAAAGGGCGAAATAGAACAATCGAGTATAGATGAAAAATATAAAAAATGAATGATCCCTCGGGCCGGAATCGAACCGGCGACATTTCGGTAGCAAATAAACCAATTACAGCCGAACGCGATAACCAACTACACCACCAAGGGTACTCCAGAGTGGGGCTCTAGAGCGAGGGGAAGTTATCGGGTGGCTCGATTTTACAGTATATATACCCTTGTTGCGCTTACCTAATTTGTCAAAGCCCCGCTTACCTCTTTTCGTTTCGCCTCTTTGACAAACTTCATCTTCAATTCACCTTAACATAAATCGAAGGGTCCAATACGTCGAGATTCAATCTCGTAATTTATGGCCGCATTTTTGGATATTGGATTGGGTATAGATCTACTCAATCCACATGGAGTTGTGCCTTCGTCAAATATTGCAAGCCACTCCGCTGTAACCAGTGCTTAAGTGGTTGTAGACACGCCCTGAACATGAGCCATTCCACTGAAGCATCGGACGCATTTGGCTCAACTGCCTCACTAAACACAATGCTTCAACGAACTAGAAACCCCCACTAATTAGTCGAAGGAACAAGCGAGTTGACATAGACTTCGATGTTCGCATATCCGGAACTGCTGAGCTTCATCGCATCGCTCGCATCATGAGAGTTCAAGCCGTGCGCATCTTCCCACGCATCCGGAATGCCATCGCCATCTGTGTCCGTCGATGCGGTTCCGCTCGCACTGTTCCCCGCGTCATCAAGGGAACTCGCGTTCTCCTCGCTAATTAATTCCCCCTTCTTTCCCCAGCTCTGGACCTCTGCCACGAGACTCTTGTCGACGTCGTCGCGCGCCGGAAAGATGGCGCCAACGTTCTTCAGGACGTACGTCACGGCGTCAGGGGCAGCCATCAGGCGCTCGGGTCCTGGATAGTCAAAACGTGTCTTTTGGATGTCCATATCACTGTAACAGCTGGTTTGGACACAGAGGGGAGAACCGTTGAGAGTACCGTCCTTGTTGCTGTCATAGTAGTTCTCAGATACGTCTGGTGAAAATGAGTCACTAGCTCAAGTAAGTATCGCAGAGACGATGCACTTACAGCCGTGGAAATTGGCGTTTCCTCGCGTAAATGCGGATACGCTCGTGCTAGGCCCGGAGATGAAGTAGTTATTGACAATGTTAGCATAACTTTGACCAGCGCTGTCGCCAGCGATGTAAGCACCGCCTCCTCCCCAATTGTAAATTACCTCGCAGAGAGTTAGCAACTAACATCCCGATGAAGCATAGGACGCTATGCTTTGGACAGCTCACATTGTTCTGGAAGTCGTTCATACCCTTGACCTTGGGATTTCTCGTCTTGTTATCGATGTACAAGTTCCTGAAGAGACTAATGCCGTAGTCCGACTGCATCAAACCGCCGCACGAGTGGGTTTCCAAGCCCTGGCCGATGATTGTGTTCTGCACCGTCACGTTGTGAACAGCGCCATTGATTGAGAAGGTCTCATCTCGACCCCAGGTGACTGAAACATGGTCGAATATCATGTTGCTCCCCTCGGCGATGGTGATCCCATCTGTTAACAGATATCAATATGCGAGTCGAATTGATACTACCGTTAATAGAGAATAGTACCTTTGCCTGAATCGCCGCCCTTACCCATGCGGAATCGTATATAGCGCACGATGGCATCGTTGGCATTTGAGAACGACATCCCATTTCCATAAATGGTGATACCCTTGGATCGAAGACGTTAAGACTCATGAGCCACACTATTAAGAGGAATATCGCGTACATTTCCCGGGGCTGTCTGTCCGGCGATGTAAATATTCTTGGACACGGCAATCCGTTTGGCGATTTTAATGGTCCCACCTACGTCGAAAACCACGATACGGTTGGCTTTCGACACAGCGTCGCGAAACGATCCGGCTCCCGAGTCGCTGCCCAATCTTCGTAAGATATTGACATTGCATGGATGGGGAAACTCTCACTTTAGGTTCGTCACATGGTAGACCGATCCTGTCCTACCGCCTACAGCGTTTCGACCAAACCCTTCAGCTCCAGGGAACGCAAGAAGCGCCGAGACGCATGGAACGAGCGTTGCCAGGCACGCTGTCACGAGAAACCTAAGGATACCCATAGCTGCCAGTAGCCCAGGAAATGGCCACAGTAACGGCGACGATCGAGGGTGCTCCTATAAAGAGGGAATATGTGCATCCACTTGACCCGAGACCGAGCTATCGCTTATAATTTTCCCGGCCCCTTCCAAGGAGGCGTGGG
The DNA here is from genome assembly GCA_000931505.1 of Hypoxylon sp. E7406B. Taxonomy (NCBI): domain Eukaryota; kingdom Fungi; phylum Ascomycota; class Sordariomycetes; order Xylariales; family Hypoxylaceae; genus Hypoxylon; species Hypoxylon sp. E7406B. The sequence goes on along the minus strand of JYCQ01000177.1, from coordinate 125,622 downwards.
GATTAGTTCCCTGTCACGGGGCGTCAGGGACGGTGCCGATGTCAATATTGGGTAGAATGGCCGGGGTTGGTGAATACACCCGACGGAGCCAGGGGTGCCGTGCAGCCTAAACTTCTACATAACTGATACGAAGTTGAAGGGTCAAGTCACCGGAAATCCACAAGACTCGTCGATTCTATAGGTTTTCGAGGCATTTAACATATCTGATCATACTTTACTAGTTTATCTACATCAAACGACCCACACCCTTTTGGAGGTTGCTGTTCCTACCAACTTTCAGTAGTTACTTTTCCAACGCTTTCATTGCAACCCTTTAAACTCTTATTACTTGATAAAATCACCTGAGAGAATTCGATGAGGAGGAAGACCATCTCCAGCTTTGGCAGCTTGATTCGCATATGCTGTGGAGGAGTTGAGCATATTTTATAACACGCTTTCAGGCAAGGTATTATATCCTTTTCCAAACGCTTTACTTTGGTAGATGTCTTCTATTATGTAAGCGATGGCCGTTTCGAGTTTGACCATCTATCAAGGTTGAATAAGCACTCCGTCGTGTGACCTTGGTGAAGAGTCTAGACCATAGCAGCCGCAGAGCCTCCTCCTTATCTCTCTATACCAGTGGGGCTTCTAATCGTCACAAATCGCCTCCATCGGACGACTTTGACGTGTGGTGGATCCTGGCCGCCCAAAAACGGAGGGTAGCCAAGGGACGACGGCGTACCTCGAGACGTCATCTACGCACGTGAGCACCACGATATCCAAAACAGCCCGCGATCTCATCTGGTGGGAGAGTGGAACCATCTCTATTATATAGGTACCTATCTGTCTCTATTACCAAATCCTCCAAGATCGTATTACCATCAACGGGTATCTATCATTACTAAGTAAACCCTCATAAAACGCGTTCCAGATCATCTACCCTGGTATATAGAATTGAAATACGGCTCCCGCCGCGCGCTGTGCTATACCGGAACATCGAACAAAAGAAAATTGGAACGATCAGATCTCGAACCGTATCCATTTTTAGATCCTTTTTACATCTCGTCTTCGAAGAATTTGATTAGTGTCCGCGCGCCCGAGACACCTAGACCCATAAAGGGGTAACAGATATAAACCGGGTCGTGCTTTACGCCGAACTTCTCTCTGAACTCGCTCTTAGCGACTAGTCTCAGCTGTTGCGCTACCGTCTTATATGTGCGGCTGAGTAGCTTGGCCTTGATGCCGTTTAGGTTGCTGCCGATGAGAAGCTCGTCCATGGCGCCCGCGCCGAACGTCACGCTGCTCACACCGGAAGACGTTAGGCTTTGGATTGCACGAGAGATGAGGGCTTCGATACTGCCGGACGGCGAGCCGGGGAAGTCAAGCGCGAACTTGATTTGGTAGCCGTGTTCAGGCGAGAGACGGTGCAAGATGACAAGTCCGACGATCTCGCCGTTCTTGTCTTCGGCCCACAGGTAGCGTCGGTGCGCCATTGACACCCACGGTCGGACTTCGGTGATGTGAACCTGCTTTCGGCCTTTGCGGCTCTCCTTCCAGTCAGCAATGCGTTTGTCGCACCTTTCCCTAACGTCGTCGGGAACTGGTTGGCCAAGCGCTGTTTCGTGAATCTTGACTTCGGCCTTTTGGGCCTGACGTTCCTTCTTGACCACCCTATTCGCGTTGTCGACGTCTACCCGCTCCTCAGCAACACATGTCAGTGTGCGCCATCCGAGCTTGGAACCAAGAATCTCTTCGACCTGCGCAGAGACCAGGATCCAGATGGGTCGCAGATCTTCGCTCTTCTTCAGGTACTTGAGGAAGGAGCTGATGACCATGGAGTATTGGCGAGGATCGCAGAGCGGGTTGCCCATGATCAGGGCGTATCCGTTCTCTTCGGCATATCCGACAGCGGCTCCGGTTTCGATATCGCGCCAGACCTTATACCTCTCGTCAAGCCAAGAGGTATTTGTGGCATCGCCATAGTTGACGATGAGTTTGTCAAGATCAGGTAGGTGGACGTGGTCATGCTCCCCTTCGAACTCATAGCGGATAGTGTCAGCTTCGGGGAATGGCACCTTGCCGGACTGATCGGGTTTCTTCGCAGGCAGGGATTTCGGATCTCTCGGGAACAGGGTCGCGTTCCGGACATCTCCTAGATTCAATAACAGGAACAGCACACGCTCGAGGCCAATACCGCACCCTGCGTGTGGTGGTGCACCCCACTCGAAGGCTTGCATGTACTCTTCCATTCCATCCGGGTCTACACCTGCCTTCTTCATCCTTTCAGCCAATAATCGTGGATTATGGATTCTCTGGCCTCCCGTGGTGATTTCTTGCCCGCGAAGGAAAATGTCGAAGGAATTAGTAATCGTCTCATCATCCGGATCTAAATGCGTGTAGAACGGTCGTGCCGACGCAGGGAACTTGTCAAGGATGAAGTAGTCAGTTCCGTACTTCTCCTTGACCAGTTGACCAAGACGAATTTCTGCTCGGGTTCCAAGATCCTCATTCTCGGAAGCTGGCTTGCCGTCATCATCTGTCCACCCGGACGAGTTCAGTAGCTGAACTCCCTCCTTGAAGGTAAGACGAGGAGTCTTCTCTAGCCAGACCAGATCCTCGTGAGGGTATTTGGTCTTGATATTATCTAGCTCTTTACGGTACTGGGAGTAAATGCCCTTGAATATGGACTTCAACAAGTCGTCGATGATGTCTAGGGCTTCATGGTAATCCTTGTGAATTGCCATTTCTATGTCCAAACCGGTATACTCGGTAAGATGTCGGTGGGTGTTACTGTCCTCAGCCCTAAAAACAGGACCAATTTCGAAAACACGGCCGAAATCAGCGGAGATAGCCATTTGTTTGGCCAATTGGGGACTCTGCGCCAAGAAGGCGGTCCTACCAAAATAATTCACCCTGAAGACCGATGCGCCGGATTCGGTAGCGGCGGGCTGGAGCTTAGGCGTCTGGATCTCGATGAAACCTTGTTCTTCAAGCGTGGAGCGGAAGATATTGCAGATGCCGGAACGGATGCGGAAAACACTCTGCATGACCGGGGTTCGTAGGAAGATAAGTCGGTTCGCTTGACGGACACGACTAGAAGCTGCTAGCTGCTTTTCGTGGCTCTCTTCATTCTCCTCCACTTGCTCCATATTGTAGGTATCGATATCTAGAGGCTCTTCAACCGGGACCAAGACATGCATGCTGTCGATAAGGATCTCGAGATTATGTATACTGCAAGTCTTGATCTGCTCTGGGGGTACGCGTACAGTGCCGCGGACGTGGACTAAGCACTCGCTGTTCAGGTGCTCAGCCCATCGTACGAACTTCTCGGAAACAGCCCCTTCTCGGACTTGTAGAACGCCTTGTATGGTGTCAACCTGTTGACGCAGAAGGATGAATGCTAGTTTGGCGCTTACAGAACGCACATGGTGAAGTCGCGCGTTGAAGCTGATGGTATCTCCGACCATGTCGGTCGATAATTGGTCCAGCACGAAGGAAGGCGGCATGCCTTCCTCCTCGGAGAGTGTACCATAGCTTGTCCGTAACTCTGGTGGCTCGGACGATAATGCCTTCTGCTCTTCTTCTTTACGCTTCTGTTGCAATGAGCGCCGTTCCTCCTTATGTTGCTCTTTCTTGGCCCGTTTCTCGTATATGGCCTTCAGGTGTTTCTTATCTGGGTCTTCGAGTAATGCATCTGTATCGCCTAGGTGGATCTTGGTGATATGGTTCTTGGCTGATGAATGCCCAACAACCCTATTGAGGAGAAGGAGGGGCTTCTTCAGCCTTATGGAAGGCATGACGCTGTAGCGGTTGGGTACGTCTATCAGTTCGGTCTAGATTCGTGGGTATATACGCTCGCGCTTCTTGCGTGGAGTCGGTGGCGCGGATCTTGGGAGGACGGTGCTCCGTAAGAGAAATAGGATGAGTTTGGTGAAAGGGAAATCTATCGGGAAGTTGTCGAATATGCCTCTTAAAAACAATGCAGGTTTACAAAACTTCCTTGGCGGATACCCGGTTGATAACTCGAGGACTATTGCCTTCTAGCCTCGGACTCGGGACTCTGATACGTAGATTCTTCTGGGTTTTGCTAGACTCTGTTCGGCTCCCGCGGGCATAGGACATGCATAGCTGTGCACAAGCTGAATTTCTAGCATATGATAGGTTCCTCCGAGGTACGGGACGGCTTATGCTACGGCAGCGACTTTTCCGCTGGAGGTATTACTGAGATTATCGAGGTTCCCGGCTGCCTTCATGCACTTGTGACGACAACACTACGCCCTGAGCATCCACTCGGACCAAATAGACCGGCTCGTTACACGGTAATTCGGCCAATCAGAACTCAACTTGCCCTGCCATCTATCCTCATTTGGCAAAATCTCTCATTTAATGCAGGGGTTAGTGACAACGAGGCGCCACAATTGACTTAGACCAACCTTCCATTATCCGTGCTTTTGTGGGACCGCAGAAATCATGACATCATAGAAGCTGAATTTTTAGATCGAAACAGTTCGATCCCGACCTGACTCCCGCGTTCACAACAACGATCATCATTGAGACGCCATCGCAATCCATGAAAATAGACTGCCGATGATAAATATTTCCATCTTCATACACTCGCCACATGTGTATAGCCACATCTATAAACCCTTCCTTAAGAACTAACGCCACATTTGCTAATAACCCGTTAAGCTAAATTAGCAAAGATTCCCGGGGGCTGGCCGGGGTAGGGCTTAGCCAGCTGAAGCTCAAGCCAGCCCTTGGTTGACTAACGTCATGTCGGTGGGCAGCCGGTATTATGTATTACAGGTCGAGACCGGCTTGGCTCGTTTGCGCAATGCAACCATGCAGTCTGCCGATACATCTCCTGACATGTCACCCCAAAGAACTTGGAATTGAAGACGTTCCAGGATGGCACTGAAGACCAGGCCTATATCGAATGCTGTAATGGACACCCGAACCGCTGTGAATCCAAACCAATCAACATCACCATTTCCATCATCGCACAATGTACAAATGAGTAATTGTTGTACCGCTCTAGAGAAACAGCCGATCGCAGATAACTGACTCGCGCCTCTTATAATCAACAGATTTGGAAATGCAAACCGTCGAAGGAATTCCCGTGCCTACGAAGAGCAACCCAAAGGAGGACTTAGCTAATGCGCAGGTGCCTCCCGACAAAAAACCGAAGAAGGCAAAGGACAAGACGGGAGCTCCCCCTTCGCGCTTCTCGCTCCGGATGACCGCTGGCTGGTGGAGATCTTTACAATGCATTGGAATGAGCTTACATTATCTCGCTCCTCCGCGACCCCCGAATCCAGACTTCGTTAAGACCATACCTTCTACCTTGTCAGATCAGAAGGGTCAATTCAATCTCCAATTCTATCTCCCCGAAGGTTACACCAAGGATCCGACGAGCGACAAATGGCCCGTTGTTGTGAATTTCCATGGTGGCGGGTTTACGTTAGGTAGCGCTTCGGACGATGCGAGATTCGCACGTTTCGTGCTTGAGAAGTCCCATGCCGTATTCGTCTCGGTCGATTATCGATTGGCGCCGGAATTCCCATTCCCAACAGCCGTCGACGATGGAGCAGACGCGATATTGTACGTGATTAAGAATGCAGAGGAACTTCGCCTTGACAGAAACAGGATAGCCACCTCCGGTTTCTCTGCAGGCGGCAACATCGCCCTTACGGCCCCTATTCGCTTGTTCGAGCATCGAAAAACGGCAGAGGTCCCCGAGTATCGCATTGTGGCTACTGCGACCTGGTATCCGATCACCGACTACACGCTCACCCGTGCCGAGCGGCGGGCCTCTGCTCTTCGTCCCGAAGCTACACTTCCGCCTGCATTGACGAACCTCTTTGATGCATCATACCTATTCCCGCCCGAATTGGACCTTGCCCACCCATTTCTATCGCCTTCGAGGGCATCAGACGAAGTGCTCATAGAGAGCCTGCCTCAGAATGTACTGTTCTACACGTGCGAATGGGACATGCTACTTCGTGAAGGTGAGCAACTAGCTCAGCGGCTTCAAAAGCCGCCCATTTCGAAGAACGTCTATTATACGATGATACCCGGCGTAGCACATGGTTGGGACAAGGGTCCAAACCCAATGAAACCCCCACACAAGTCCGAAAAGCTCTATGGGGAATGCTGCCGGAGACTTAGAAGCATCTTTGAAGATGGCGAGGCCCATTCGATTCTCCACATTCCACTGAAACTACCCGCACTACCTACACTACTGCATCCGAGGGCGAAGGACGGGAGCGCCTCCGAATGAAAGGTCGTACATAATTTCAATGGCGGATTTCTTGAGCGCAGACATTTAGACCAAGATGTTGAGATACCATTGTTATCTATAATCTTAGAACTTATACTACTGGATCAGATACCCTAATATAATGAATTATTCTCAAATCGTCGCTTGGGAACTTCGCGGTCACCTCCCGTCCTCTATCCTCGCTAAACTTAACGGCCGGATACGGATCCTTTCTCAACAGGTACGTGTACGCAGCGCAACATCGATGATCAATGATTCTATGCATGAAATCGCAAGAGATCCAACGTCAGATTCGAGACCAGATTTTCCTGTATAGTGTCGCAATGAACCGAATCTCCAGGGGCTTATATACGTCATTCCGTAGCTTTCCATGTGGAACTCTGCCAAGATCTCGGGTTTCGCAAGTTCCAGCGCTACTTATGCAGTGCATTAGGTACCTACGCGGGCCGGCTCGCTGGATTGTTGCATATTCGGTACATTTATATATTTCCCGGGGTAGTCTCGTCAGAATAGAACTCTTATTTAGTATCTTCGAACTAAACTTATCTTGAGTATAGAGGCTAATAGATGATACTCAAAGTAAATACGAATAGGTATACCTTTAGACGTCATGTGAATACATTAATGTTTATACTATAGAGCATGCTCGTCCCCCCGGTTTGTTGCCTGACATATATAGATGGGTGTTTATAACTGCATATTAATGCGCGAGTAATGCATATTTATTCTAGACTAGCAGGGATCCGAGACGGATAATTCGGAGTTTATCTTTAGTACCAGATGCTTCTGTCAGGGTATCGCTCCACCGAAGTTCTGGAAATGAACAACGTCATCGCCATCCTCTGGGCTTTCGTCAGTCTTCGTATTGTGCGTGATCGATCGATAATATCGTCCCAACGTTCCCCATCTCCATCAAAATCTAGGCGCCATTCACATCCTACTCACCACACAATGGGTTTAATCGTTTCCCACAGAATTGGGAGTCTGCTCACTGGCGAATGATCGAATGATTGTGTCAGTCCGGCCGCAGACTTGTCAACTTTTCGAAAATATTTCTTTCTCCCAGAAGTCTGGCCGCCGATGAGTTGCGATATGGCGAGCAATGACTTGGAAAATGGACACGCCGTTCTAGACCCGCCTCCAGCGTCGTCCGGTCCGGAAGAATCCGGATCCTCGTCCGCTTCTTCTGCAACTGCGCGCAAGCAGCGGAGCGAGGAGCTGCCCGGCCTACCGCGGCTGAATTATAAGCTATTAGACCACAAGAAGAAGCTCTTCCTAGTTGGAGGATTGTTAGTCCTTGAGGGAAGCATATTGCCGATTGTTCTATTCTATCCACTATGGTTTGCTACGACCTTAAGACATGGCATTCGTAAGTCCCGACGCCTTTTTCATCTTTCTCTAGCTCGCGACCCCAAAAGTAGGAGCGCATAGTCCGAAATTGGTAGACTCTTCAGCAATCATAGACTTACATGGAAACCTTAGTTTTCGCAATCATCACTTCTTTCTTCGGCCTTGTTTCGGGCCTCGAGTTCGCCCACCGCTCTTGGCGGTTGATTCTGAAAGATGATAAATATCGACCCCTGGATGGCAAGCGCTGGCGCTTCGATTTCACACACATGACTCTGTCCATTGGATACACAGTCATGACGGGCATCCTGATCGGAGCGTCCATCCCGCATGAGCCTCTCGTCCGTCCGCTTGCCATGCCTTTGCCCCTCTTCTTTATCGAAGTGGGCTCGCTGGCCCTGACTACGGGCATCATGGAAGCAAGAAAGATGCCCGCCACATGTAAAGTCAGCTCAACACCGAAGGGCGCACCGATACCGCCTGTGCTCTTGACATTCATAGAAGACGTCGTTGCCGTCGACGGCGGCGCAGGGAAGACATATAGAAAGAGATTACTTGGCAGATATAAAGTCAGCAAAGATTTCAGAGCGCTGATTAAGAGACTGAATTGGTTTTGGGGCGTTGGGTCCACCCTGGTTGGGGCTGGCTCGTTGGCGGTCGTATGGACTGTACCCCAAGAGATCGCCTACGGCATAGGTGAGTTGCGACAATCCCTGGATTCCTCATTACCGTGATAATGCTAACCCGATGGACGTAGGATGGGGAGCGCCGCTAGTTTTTACTATCATTTGGACAGCTATTACAATATTTTGGTCACGTAAAAGTCTTCAGATTGAGAAAAAGCGTTGGATGGAAAACTTGCGTCGTCGCCAGGAGGAAGAGAAACAAGCAGAACCATAAAGGATAGATGAATATACGAAAATATTAGACTGTATATGATGTCGCATGATTGTTGTTATGACTATAGACCTCATGACTGTTATGGAGACATATTCAGTGTCATAGAATGCACTCCAGCCAGGGGCGCCTGGGACCACGTGTTGTTAGAACATGCGCCCTCTTAGTCCGCCGACGCATGATACTGACCTTCCATTACGAGGATCGTATATCCCTTGCCTCATCTCAGGTACCATTAGCTTCACATCCGCTCCATGTGGGTAAACCCTGAGAATCTCGTATCACAACCAAGCAAGAGACTAAAAAGTTCTTTTTAAAATTTATATTCTAATATTATGTGCAAGAATGTAAGTATTCTATACCTGATCCAACCCAACCCCAAAGCAAGCCCAACCTCTATGCAAGGAACGCCATGCTATGCAAGTACCGCTTCGAAAATCAAATCCCAACGCTGATGTAAATGAGAGTCCCATGCTAACCCATAACGTATTACCCGTGTCGTCAAAACATGCCCGAGTAGGCAGGTATTTAGCAGGTGTAAGTGACGTAGAAGCCGTTCTTGTCATCCTGCTCCATGTAGATGTGGCCGTCGCCGTTGAGCGTGTCGAGAGACACCTTGACGTAGATATTCTCGGCGCAGTCGATCTCGCCCGCGCTGTGCGTCTGCGCGTCCTTGGACTGCTTGTCCCAGAACGTGAAGTCGGGGTGCTTGGCCTTGCTCTTGTCGGCCGGCTCGTACTTGGCGATGCTGGCCGAGGAGATGGGCTCCCCGGCGCCCGGGAACCCGGTGAGCTGCAGCACCGCCGTGTACCCGCTGTGGTCGACGACGAAGGTGCGCTCCGCTTCTGCGGCTTGCGCCCAGTTCAGAAAGCACTGCTTCGCCGTGGCAGGGATGTTCTGGAACACGGCTACCTGGTCGATTTCAGGCTTGCCCTCCTGTACCTGGACTTGGAGGTACGAGACAGCCGGCTCCGTCTTGTCGGGCTCCCCCGGGTACAGGTTGTACATGGTCGGCTTCCAGATGGTGCCGTTTGTGCAAGCTGGGGCAGCGGTGGGTGTGACTACAGGGGCAATGGTGGTAGGAGTAGGGCCCGATGAGATGGGTGGAAGGGCACATGGGTCCTTATCGAAGCATCCACGGTAGCCATTAGCGCAGGCATAGAAGACTGTACCTGCCGAGCAGTCGGTCTCGCCCCGGCGGGAGAGTGGGCTGGCCAAAGCAACTGTAGCGAGGCAGGCCAGAGAGGCGGCGGTCTTGATGATGGACGACATTGTTATTATAGATTAGGCGAAGGTTGAAGAGTAGATTATAAGAGGCGATATGTTCTTAAGAGGACGAGTAAAAGGCGGTATAGATTGTGAGTACTAGGAATTAGTATATGCTGAAGATGTGAGATGGGTTGAGATGCTGATAGTAAGTCATCTTGGACGGGTGGCGGATTAGAACTTTATATCTACAAGATCACAACGTTGGTTCCTATCACGAGTGAGCCATTGAACCTACACGAGGCTGGGTAGGCGAAGGAGCCATGACCGGCCTTGGCTGCTGACAGTGTAGCGGCTGAGTGCAGCTTGGATAAAATCACCTGGCAACGGTACCGAGAACTGGGGATAATAGCATAGAGGCGGGAAAATGAGGCGTAAATCGCGGACTAACAGACAATAGATCCCGTGGGAGGATCACTGCGAGCGGGCCTTTTACGTGGAGACCCTAACAAGAATAAAAAGTAAATGCTACCAGCCGGGCCAGCACAGAGCAAACTGACCCTGCTACGTGGCTGTGCGGCCATACAGTGTCCACTCAGCTGGTGTTCGTCCCGCCAACACGGTTGGGGATGCCAAGGCCTTGGCTTAATCTATTTTTGCATGTACCGTCCAGCCACGTGGGTCCCGCCGTTGGCGAATAGCTGGGTGTATATACCTTTAGGTACACTTGTACGACTTGAGCAGCCGAATAGTATTGAGTCAAGAGTCAACCTCCTTAGTGGCGTGGACGGATGTCCGCGACTCCTGGTACGTATACCAGCCTACTACTATGTATGTCTGTATGTACATATAGTTGAAAGACAATGTATGACAGGGATGAATTGGTGAAATTGTGTACCTATGTAGTTTAATCTTAACGTTGCAATCTAGGAACACCAGTAGGCTATCAGTCTTCCGTAAGCGTGCACTGAGCTGTTGTGATAGAGCTTTAGCGACATTGACGTATACTCAATCCTTGCCCAATATAGGAACCCTAGAAAATTCCAAGGCTTTTCCAACTAGGACTATAAAGCTGTGTTGGTTTCTAGAAAAGTTCAAAAGAGGGTTATTAACGCCGATCGCCTTGGCACTCATAGGTCTCACATGGCGATGCAGCATCGGACGGGTTTAAGCGGGATTTCTACATTTTCATACAATGCGGCATGCATTAATAACGACGGTACTTAATTTTATTCTTCACCTTTTTGGAAAAGAAGGGAAAAAAGAGAGAGTTCGCCTACGTGATACACAATGCCTGCCAGTACATTTTGTGCCTTCTGCTACCGGTATATGAGGTGCTGTATGTAAAATACAGGATTCATTGTATCTGAGTTCTTACCTCATATTAAGCTCGCGCATGTGGGTCAGAGTCCTTCACCCGTGAGGCTCGCCGTTGGATTCAGCTAAGACCGCATATGCTGAGCCTCGCAGCCCTACTAACATCAGCGCCAAGAGCAATCCCGTATCTAATGATAGGCGTCCTGTTAGCTCTTCTCTAAGCTAGTTAGTGCCCGCACGAGGCGCAGACAAATCAACCCCTTTGCTTTGCGATTTGGCAACTCGCCTACTAGGCTGTCGTTGGTTAACCCAACTCTGGTTCTCGTTCGATATGCGAAATCTAGCTGCGTGTTCTAAATAATATAGGATCCGAATGTCGTTCAACAACGTTATCGGAATTAGTAGGTGGTTTGTTTCTGCCGCCCCAGAAGTCGTGATCGACAACAGCATCGATGTTGATGCGCTCTTTCGGGTCGTATTTAAACATTCGCAATAAAAGATCTAATAGCAGAAGCACCTCTTCTCTGGGCATTCTAACAACCCCCTATACTGATTCCTCCTTCGCGGTCGAATGCCCCATCGTGTGTTGGCGCTTTGTGCCTCTGTCTGGCATGGATTCGTTGGCATGCCTCTTTCCTAACGGCCCCCGAGGGCTTGTATGTAATTAAATCCGCCCCMCCGTCGTTGGAGCCGTAATCCTGAGAAGCCGCACCAACTTCAGTTGAAGTTTTCGTGGCTAGCTTCTCCCCGTATCCTGATTGTTTTCGGCCGTTCTCGGGACCTTTGGGCGTCTGCGGCGAAGGCGAGTCTGATGCCATTTTGACATCTCCATCCGAGTCCTCCGAAGTTGAATCTTGGTACGTAGTCTCACAAAATATAGCATCTGCTTGAGTATATACGTCCTCTTGGGCAAATTCGTCTTCGGATACCTGATCTGGGCTGTCGTAATCTGAACTACCAGAGTTATATTCCGTGTCTGACGAGGTATAGCCCTCATTACCCCTTACATAGACGGAATAATGCCGTTCTCGGCCGAGCGATGCTTGTAGGGGGGTCAAAAAGTCAGAGTCTCGTACAAGCATCTCCAGCATTTGCCGTTCCTCGTCCAACGGCAACGAAATTGGTCGATTGAAACCAACCACTTGGTCCTCTACAGCTGGCGGTGTGTTTCGGGGAGACACTGCCTTGTTATCGGATATCTGTCGCCGCCCCTTGTCTCCTTCCAAGTAGGTCGTTGCCAACTACCGATATTCCACTAATAATGATCCAAACCATACTTCTATATAACGGATCAAGGAAGTATAATTGTCATATTCGCTAAACAGCTGCGTCTGGAGCTTTATTTCATATATTATACAGGCGAGTGCCCATATGTCCTGGGGCAACCCCGTCAATGATTCTGCAAATAAGAGTTCTGGTCCAGCATACTGTCTGTGCCACTTAGAAAAGCTTGGTGTATTCGAACAACAAGATCTATTGCCAAAATCAACAATTGCTACTTTCCCCGCTCGACATCTTCTCTGCAATTTATACCATGGTGACTACGATTACGAGAGCTATGAGTGTGAATTTCTAGAGGACGGCAATATGGACTATATCTATTCGGAGGACACAACGGGACCAAGTGCTGAATTTGAGGAGTACATCGTCCGCAAATGGAGCCTATATACCAAGCGCCTACGCCCCATTTTTACTCGCAAATTTGGATAGAACACTTACAAACCCAGCTCTAGAACTAAGAACGTCTGCGACCTTTATGTTCGGTAGTATTCTAGGCTCTAGAATGCCCCTAAAGGATATCAAGGTTAGTTTCGGTTAGTTCGGGCAAGTCGAGCGAAAGTTTACCTTTCGAAGGGGCTAGGGACGGCGGTACAGAGGCTAGATCGATCGTATGGGTGTACTCGAGTAGTATCACAGCTGACATCTCGGGTAGTACTGTATATCGGGTCGTATTATTAGGTGATATATTATGTGACATATGTAGGCAGTATAGCGCATGGTATATTAAGTGGCAATCGGGTGGTATGTCGGCAGTGTATCGATATTGATACTGGTTAGATTATAAAAAGGTAGTATGTTATACGTAAAAACGCCGTAAATAAGATGGCCCAGGTCTTCCTTTTGATCCTCCATAGCATATTTGGATATGGGCCGTCGTCATGTCATTGGTCGCTTACTACTGGTAACGACATGCAAATAAGTACCTATGTCAGGGCCGACCAGTTCAGTCGGTTGCTTAGGAGGTAGGTATCTGGTATTTGCCTGTCTCCTATGTGCAATGACCTGATTTTCACTCAACTTTTCCAATCATCACAAACGACCCAGCAATGGATCCAAGTCAAAAAGGTCCTGCTACTTCTACTTCAGAGAAGGTGAGATCAATGTGAAGCTTAACTTCTAGCATTGAATTCCTTAACAAATTCCTTAGAATTCCACCACAAGCATTATGTATGCGAGGGCAGAGGATGTTCCTCCGTGCCCGCCCTTCCCAACTGATGATAATCCGTCTGAGGTGACTGTGGCGGCGGCTGATTCGGAGAAGACCAAACACTTGGTATACGATAACACCTATGTCTGCATGTTGTTCGCGAAAGCGACGGACGTTCCCCCTCGTCCCGCATTCCCAACTGCAGCCACTGCACAAGACACGACGGTTACAACCGTGGCGAAGGTAACGCCTAACGATGGTAATAATCGTGTTCACCGTAAGTCCACGTGTTAGGTTAGACTTCTAACCATTGCTAACTACATGTGCCTTCACCGCCCACTCACTTACAGCTTGTCTTTCTTTCCATCGTCCCTCGTTGTGGCCGAATGGTTCTCGCATCCGCGTTTGCTTTAGTGGCGGCAGTCCGGACCTTCGGGCTAGGGKGAGCACTAAGTCGAACTATATTGAATCCGAACTTGCATCTCATGATGCTCGCATAACTATAGGTTCAAGCCTATGTCCTTTGGTAGTCTGCCTACGCTAACATTACATTTGTATTCGTTGACAGCGGAACCTCTGACGTACGTGCCACGTTCAACGCCGATGACGGTGCTTGGTCCGTCCTCGGAACCCAGAACTTGCAACGCGCGCAAGACCAACCTACCATGAATTTGAATCTTACATCACTCACATCTCCTGATCGTGTCCGCGCGGTAATTCTCCACGAATTCGGTCACGTCCTAGGAGCTATCCACAAACACCAATCCCCCTTGGCTCAGATTCCATGGGATAGGCCCGAAGTCTACGCTCAATTTAATGCCTTTGGCAGTAGCAATGACTGGATCGATAACAATGTCCTTAATCAGCCGTTCCCGGCCTCTGAGATTGACACCGATGTCGACGTCCACTCAATCATGGTGTACCCATACTCACCCAGCCTCACTACCAATGCCTCGTGGGTCGACTGGACGAATACTCTTTCCGCCAGAGACTACCAGAGGATTGCAATGGTATATCCTCGGGACCAGTATGCGGTTTCCTCATTTACTACGAACCAGCCTATCGATACCCCGGCCCATCATTGGATTTCAACTTGAAATCCCGCATGAACTTTCCTATGAATAAAGACATCTTGTCATATGCCAAACGAGTAGCAAGAGACAGTTACACGTCAAGAGATGTCTATTTCGCATCCATTAATTACCTGGTACAGTTAAGGCCTTTGTTCCATATACGCTCTCCATACAGAGGCCATTATTGCTGCGGGTGAATAGATACCTGGACACGTACAAGGTAGATATGTACGCCTTCATTGATATACGCTGTCAAGTACGGCAGCGTGATGTTGCATTGGTTGAACCATTACGTAACCGTCGTATAGCTCGAACCTCAGTGGCCCCCATCTCGCAAGCCCAATTCTCGCCTCTTATCTCTAAGGACTCCCAGTCTTCGGCACAGGAAATGGGAGCAGGACACCCTTTAACTTGTAGGTAATCGAATCGTGGATCCCTTAAGATATATAATGCCCACAGGGAAGAATTGCCACGCCATTTCGAGTTGAAGTGCCCGGGACAGTCGACCAGATTCCTAGACCTCCATGACTGTCTCGCATATGTTTGTAGCACACTCATACATCTCCGCGGAGCTAATATTGATTGATTAGGAGTTCGGCGCTGATCATATGCAGAAGGAGCTCGAAACTACCTAGGTAAATTTTAGAATATCGAATCAAACTGTGAGTTATATCGAACCGAAGATCCCGATCTGGTATATTCGCAAGGAGTTGCCTCAATTTTCCTGTCTGACGGAGTAGGCCAATAGCATTGACATGGAGGCCGAAAAAAGGGGAGTTATTCGATATGACTCACTCAACTCTACTCTGCCGAGGAAGCGTTACTACCGACGGCCTAGTGCCGACGACTAAGATCCCCGCTCAAAGTCTTGCCAATGGGCCAAAGTATACAGGGGGCCGGTGCCGCCATAATTCTCCTCACTAAATTTCATCCTCAAACAGAGTCGATCCATCATTCACCATGCCCGACTTTGCCGACATTGAAACCACGCTAGCTTCCATACAGGCAGGGCCCCAAGTCCTTCGAGTCCTTCGTGATTTACATACCAAGGCGCTCTCTGAGACACCGTTTGTCAGCACGAATGGGTCGACGTCGGAGGCCATCGACAAGTTCGTGGCCCTAGACCCAGATAAATGCGCACTGGTGTATTTGATCCTCCGATCTATCGGAGCGCGCTTCGTCGTTGAGGCCGGGACGTCCTTTGGTCTTAGCACCATATATCTTTCGCTGGCCGTAGGACAGAATGCCAGCTTGCAGGGCTCTAGTGGCAAGATTATTGCGACGGAGAACGAGCCTACCAAGGCGGCGAAGGCTCGTGAGCATTGGAAGGCTGCTGGGAACGATATCGAGAAATGGATTGAACTGCGAGAGGGAGACCTACGAGAGACTCTTAAGACCGACTTGCCTGAGCAGATTGACTTTTTACTGCTCGATAGTAAGCTTAGTGTCGATTTCAACGGGGGCTGCTTACAGATAAAACTGACATGATACAGTTTGGACTCCCCTCGCTTTACCAACTCTGAAACTGGTTCATCCACGCCTGAGAATCGGTGGAATGGTTATTGCTGATAACACCATTGAAGCCGCGAAAGGGTACAAAGATCTCATTGCCTATTTGGAAGATCCCGCCAATGGATTCAAGATGACGACAGCTCCTTACTCAGGAGGCCTTCTTATTGCAGTACATATTGGAAAGGGGGCTTCGTAAGAGCCGTACGAATATTTGGGGGACCGATCTTGATTCATTTTAAAGTCTTTACTGGCCTAGAGGGCATGGGAAGAAGCGATATTAAGGGTAGTCTCATCAACTGAGGCTAAGATGATAATTGCCTAGTTTCAGGGGTATGGTAAACACTAACGGCGTGAATGAATGCTATGCAGATACGTTATGTGAGAAGTTTTTTTTCAGTGTAGGGCGCGCTTCGTAGAAATACGTTGATGTTTTAATTCTCTCATATTAACCGTACATTATTTTGACATGTTGAAAAAGGAATCAGGTATCGCTAGTATATGAATAATTCCATCGTGGTCCAAATTACCCCTATCCTTCCGTGCCCCTAACACCATGCTCAAGGTAAAGTCGTCAAGGAAAACGTTGTACAGTCTAAACGCCCAATCACTAGCCAACATCATTCAAAATCAAGGTCCATTCGATTGACACGGCAGTTATATAGGATCGTACCGTCGCCTAGTTTTCGCAGGGAGGTATTACCTAATATCTTCCGAGCCCTTAACGTTTGTTTCGTCGATCTTGGAGACTGAGTTCGCGGCTTCGTCTGTCTTGACTACGCCTCGGATGAGGTCTCGCTCGATGATCATCGTATTGGGGGAGCGGAGGGGAGAAGACTTCATTATCAGCCGATGAGTACGCGGTACGTCGGTCTTCAAAGTCTGCAACGTGATGATTCCTCTTGGGCATATCCGTTAGGGGATGGGTCTCCTTGTTATCCCCTCGTTCGTCAACCTCCTTATATGTACCCCTTTTCATGCTACCCATGCACCACCCAGTTGGGTGGGGTAGGTGTGTCAGGACAAGGACGACGAAGTAGCTGAGAGTGATGGTCGGCAGCATCCAGGGGCTTCCAACGAAAGAAGTGCCCTTCTTGTTGTCGAGTACCGCTTCCTGATTGGCTGCTATGGTAGAGAGCATAGCAAGGAAAATGGCAATGGAGATACAAATGCCGGTACGGAAGATGTTGAAGGGCGACCATCCCCTTCGCTTAGAAATGATGTGCATGATAGTCAAGAAGAGCAAGACGATACCGGCGCATGCGAATGCATAGATGAACTGTTTGTTATGTTAGCCCTTGTAGCATACGGTATCAAGGACCCCAAGATGGGTCAGGCAGAAGATAACTTACAACTAGAATAAATCGCTTGGCACTTGCGACGGCTGCTTCGGATTGCCAAAATTCGGTCTTTGAACCACTTTCATCCTCTTCCTCAGGGGGGTTGAGATGGAAGGCGTTGTAAATCGCATTAATCATTGTGTTCATTAGTTCCGCTCGGTCACTTTCATATTCAATCAGGGTCGAATTGTCCGCCATCGGATCCTTCCAGAATGAGTTCGGAAGCTTGGCTATGTCTTCCAAAGTCTCGTTTACGGATTCATATGTCTCGAGAACTTCGAGGGGTTGATATTTCTTTAGGAACGGTTGAATCAGGTTTGCAAGCGCTTCAGAGGCTTCCTCGGAGGKAGTATCGTCTGAGAACTCGCTTTCGACCGTCAAAAAGCTTGTGAGAGCTGCATTGATACTTTCGAGAACGCGGGCCCATACGACGAAAATGCTCGAGGCTTCCAAAAGGAGCACGAGAGCAATGTGGACGGGTAGATGTAATGAAGTCCTGTAGTTATACAATATAAGATTATGGGGCATAGTAATTGTATAACAGACGATGCTTACCATAATACCTGGTGCCGTTTCGACATCGAGTGTTCATCGTGCATCCAATCGAAGTAAATCTGGAAAATGATGTAGATCAAGGCTGTCGCGGCGGTGACGAGACCGATTAAAGTTGGACCTTGACAAGTTAGTCACATGTAAAATATACCGGGTTACGATGCTTACTCCATATAGTATATGTAGAGTCCTTAAGGAAAGTGTCCTTCACTAAGAGGGTAATACTCTTGGCTAGAATTATACAACCTGCCGGATTCGTTAGGACTGGACTCGTATCTTAGCTTAGGGGATCCTACCTTCTCCGAGAATGACAAGCGTGAGAAGGTTCAAACGCTCGCCCAAGTGAGTGCCAATGAATGTCAGGACATGCGCCATCTGAGAGAAGGATAGGTGCAATGTCATCTCGACAACGCCTCCGATGTACCAGACGAGGAAAACGCGGCTGCTCTTCCCCAGATTGTATCTAAACGAGACACCAAAGTATACCGCGGCGGCAACTAAATGCAGGAAGGCGGTGAAGGCCATGGGTCGTTTGCCATCGGCGTACTTGCGAATCTGGAACGTGACCATTCCGTACTGGAGGAAAAGGACGAACCGAGATACAGCAAGGAATAGCGACATTGCTCTGAATACCGATACGATCTGGTTGTTCGGATCGAAGTTGGTACCGATCTCAGCGAATCCTATCATAACTCCTAGGTGAACGGCCTTGCAGCAACGCTCCCATATGCTGTCCGCTGTGAATCGCACATCGTAGAGAGTAGTCAAGCCCCATGTCGTCCATAAGAGGCTACAAGTCGTGTTAGACAGTGGTTTGAGGCTCCGATCAGTGAATCCACTTACACCATATACCCGATAAAAGAGGTGAATCGTGAAAAGTCGGAGATATCATGTACCTAAGATAGTCAGTATAGCCCTACCATAAGAAACACATGGAGAACGTACACTAGTGAAGACGTTCAAGTTCGCTACAAACCACAAGTCGTAGAACAACTAGTTTAACTATCAGCAACGGAGAATTTGCGAGGACGAGATCTAAGTCCCAAACGAACCTCGAAATTGGTAGCAGCATGGGGCTAGTATCTGTTAGATCTGCTTCTGCAAAGATGATAGTTCATTGAGAGCTCACTTTGTGGAACTTGGGAGTGTCAAGACTCCCCTTCTCAGGATTGACATCTTCTCTTTCCTCATGGGGAGGATGAGCATGGTGATGATGAGAGGTTGGGATAACGCGGTGCCCCGACTGCTCAGGCTCAACAACTCGAGAACCTAGCAGCTGCAGGCGTTTACCCGCATAGTCAAGATCGTGGTGCGACATCTTGCTTGCGGAGTCACGAACGTCTAAGGACAGACTCTGGTTGCTAGACAAGTGATCGACAGAATGGAGGAATGAATGCCCAGCAAAGAAATCTCAAAGTCGAAAGCCAAGAACGGAGGCTCACCGCGAATTATATTCCAACTCCAATTACCAGCTGGCTGCGCTGATACCCAGCCTATGGGGCAGTGTTCCGCCCTGCATTATACCCATCAGCATCGAGTATCCAGTTTTCAGCTCATTCCGAAGTGGGTACTATGCTGCGTTGTCATCCTTCTTGTTCAGTAAAGACCCAGGAGCCTCATGAAAAGTTCTCGTGTGGCCTGCAAGAACCCATGCATAGCTACAAGTATCCCAGTACCTACATATGCAGATGCAGCCGTACATTACACGAAGCAGAAGGGTAGCGAAATTAGTACATAGTATGCCCAGGCATGGGATAGGGCTGATGGCAGGCTGGGCAGAGCTTGGCCTAGACGTTGCCCACGCATCAGCAGTCATTCATATACTGGGGTCGCATGTTTCCAAACCGCTGGCGCCAGCGGTTGGCCAATTCTCACCAGGGGGTCCGGTCTGGCCAATCAGAGCAACTTTCGAATGTCGATCCGCCGCAACATTGGGACGAATTGGGTAGTAAAAACATTGCTCATGGACTTCTGCAGTCTGATCCTTAGTAACGTCCCGGACTACACCCCCAGAACGATACGCCGTTTTCTGTATGATCAACGGGTTAGGTAATTCGGCCATGACTGAAGCGTCAAGCACGCAGCAAGACATCACGAGAGGAGCACCACGTCTCAGCCACTGCATTATAGTCAACGAAGCCTCAAAATCTCGTACGCCCATCGCTAGATAATTCTTCAAAATGTTATTTATGAGGTAGGCGCCTGTAACACGACGTCCGCCGTTCAAGCCCCGCGAAACCTCGCTTATCTTCCAAGAACTCCATTATCGCGTGCTAGGTGGGAGACACAATTATACATAGAGTGCTGACGCTTGTCGGAGAGGCATCCAATGCTGACTCAATCATTCGTCTGTTCGCCGAGTCCTACTTTTCCAAATCCGCATTAGACGACCAGCCACGGGGATCCGAACGGGGTCGCGTCTCCAAGATTCCATAGAACCAAAATATTACGGGGATACCGAACTAGGTATAAGGTAGCTGATTGACTGCCTGGGCTTTTAGACTTCTTATCCGGTCAATCGTAAGCTGGGCAGTGCGGGTCGTCGCAGTATGTGTCCTTGGTAAAGATCGGCAGTGCTATTTCGGGCTTCGCGCAGACCTTCTGGCGTTTTCTACCCCTGTCGCAAAACTCGATCTCGTACATCCATTCCCCGGTGCTCTCGTCGACGAACCGACATCCGCACATATAGAAGCGATCGTGTCTCTTGCACATGTTAACGTAGGATTGCTCTGTGAGACGTGCTGACTTATTCTTGTTTCAAGTTTGTAAACGATGTAAAAATTTGGTGTTGATTGATACAAACCCGCAGTCAGCGGCCCCAATATTGGAAGACGCCACTCATAAACGGTTCAAAGAAAACCTTCACAAAGAGAGCAGTGACGTCTCGTGAGAGCCGACGTACCTGACTGACCTCGCCAAATCGATAAAGAGAGCGTCTTTCCGCCTTTCCCTTTGTGCGACCCCGACGATGAAGTCACTTGGCGTCGGAGTCTAAAGTCTAAAGCCCAACCCTACGAGACAACATCCAACCCACGTGGTCTCATCGTCTCACCAAAATCGGAACTCTAAAATCMCCCTCTACTTACCCTAATAGGAAACATAGGGCGGCCGTGTTACGCGACAAGCCATTGTTGTTTAATATGACGATCTCTACGGACATCACTTTTCTGAGACGATGATAGGTTTGCCACTTGGAGCTGATCTCACCATTTGTTTTATTCATAGAATGGCAATGCGGCTTACTATTCGGCAGTCTCACAACCTACCAGATATCATGCAGCACATGGACGAAGCATAAAGCCACACGACGACGCGTAAGCCCCTCCAGCATTTAACTAGGTGCCTATGGGCGCTTTAGCGATCCCAAGTTTTTCAATTCCTTTATGACCTATAATGCCTGTCTTTATATCGGCCCCTCGTTTATATTTAAGGTATCAACTTCAAAGAGAAGAACCCCTTTGCGAACTTCTAGAAGTAGAACAATATAATCCTGAATTGATCTATAACTTAAGAGGCCCAAGGCCAGAGGCCGTACTTTGCCACTCAGTTTCTAGTATATGGTACCTATCCAACATGTGTCAAGACATCACAATTATCTTAGCATGCGGCTGTAAAGAGAAGCCAGGCCTCGTTCCCTGCGTTGATGTCGAGAAAGGACGCGCCTGTGCGGGTGTTAAGAATGTTGAGCAGAGGTCAATTTGCTGGTGCAGAAATAGCGTATGCAGATATCGCGCAAATAAGCGCCTAGATCGTCAGATGAAGTACTTGAAGGAAGAGAAGGAGTGGCAGGAACTTCAGGAGCGTCCATTAGAGGGCATCGAGAAACAGCTTCAAGGGACTGATGGGACAGGCAAGTAATATCTAGGTTAACGGGGGTAGGATCTTGAGCGTTGCTTCACGTTCCAACCGACTTACACACCTACCAGGTACGCAGTTAATAAACAAGGCTCACAGCCTCTTAAATTACAATTACACCACGCACTTAGACATGTTCCCCCAAAATCAGAGCCGACATCACCTGGGCTATCTTGAAGTACGCAAAAATTCCACCGCGAGACGTAGGGGTTAAGTTTGGGGTTTCTATCTAGGTAATAAATGTGGTATATTTAGGTACATATTGCGAAAGTTACAGGTTTTAGGGTATCTCTTGTACGACTTCAGGCTCACTAGATCAAAAGACTTCCTAGCAGAAGAGCTCCCATCACAGCGCCGAGGCTCACACCAGCTTGCGCCCCCATGTTACCATGAGGCACATTGGATGAAGTGCTGTCCTGGGCGGCTCCGCTCCCGCTCCCGCTGTTACTTCCGCTTCCACTTCCGGAGGTGGTGGTGGTGCTGGAGCTGTTCCCCGCGACGGCGCCCTGTGCAGGCAAGAGGCTAACCAGGGCTTCCAGCACGCCCATCTGCTGGGCGGGACCAGTCTTGCCGTCGAACTTGCCAGTGCTCCACTGGAAGCCGCACAAGCGGCCGTTGTCGCCGCCAGTGCACTGGGCCGCAGCACTCTTGGCGCTCGACTTCAGGACGGGGAGAATCTGGGAGGCGGTGTACGGGGCCAACTCGATGGTCGAGCCGAGCCCCCTGTGTAGTATGGATTTGTAGAAGTACATATCCGAGTTACACGTGCCCTGCTTTTCGCACGCAACTTCGAATGCGACGCCATTCGGGAAGAATACCTCGAGAGTGCGAGAGACGAGGCCGTCGACGCGCTCCTTCCAGTCGTCGTCGCCTCCGGTCTATATGCAAGTCAGTGTCTAGGACGATGGCACAACACGAGTCATATGTGGTAGGGCAGATTAAGATATTATTCAGTAATAACATATGCAGGTAGTAAAAGGAACTTACGTGGTTGTACATGTACGCGGCGCCCTGCAGAAGCAGAGCTGCATTGCTCGAGAACTGCGCCTTGCTGATTTCCTTGCAGCTGCTCACGTGCGCACCGTCATAGACATCGTACTGCTTGCTGACCAAGCCGATATTCTCGAGTAACTCAAAGGTATCGCTGGCTGCATCCTCATACGTCTTGTTGCCAGTCAAGCGCGCCAGCTGAGCAGCGAGGTTAAAGTATTCGACGTTCGAAGCGGCTAGTATCAAATCAGCAACCGAATCCTAGGCATAGAGAAGTGCTATGCGGGACCAAGGATGACGGACAGTTAACGTAATCATAGCCTTGGTTGAACGTGAATATTTGCCATCTTAGGGCTCCCTTGCAATCGCCGTCGTCTACCCGTCGATCGTCATTCCGCTGTTCATCGAAGACGTTCTTTGCTATCGCCAGCCACGACGTGTTATCTTGGCCCGGTTCCTGCAATTGATTCTCTTCAGCGGCGATGGCGGACAAAGCCCAGATACCCTGGTCATCATTGCCCTCTGTCGCGGTCCAGTTCGGGGACAGGTAATCGGCATTGGGGCCGATCTGCCATGCAAGGCCTTGCGAGATGACCTCATCGTACTTGGTCTCTCCGGTGTGGTTTCGATAGTTGAGCATGGTATTCCATAGAGCGCCTCCCGTCCACCAGTAGTAATCTCCGTTTGAGGTTTCTGCAAATATACCAGGAATGTTGCCTGGTTTGTTGCCGGAGTAGAAAGTCATGAGATCCTCTACCACGAGAGCCGCGGCTGCTCTTACGGAGTCTAATAGCCCAAGTCAACTCTGTGTATTAAACACTGATGGTAAATCGTATTCTTGCATGGAGCACCAACCTGTGTCTTCGACATCCACCGTCAAGCCCGCGAGCGCGCCATGCGCAACTAGCAGGGCACGCGCTAGCGGGTTTAACATGACTCTCGCCATTTTCTTACCAATATCTCGATCACGCTGATAGCGTTTAAAGGAGCGACACAGCTAAATAGCGGTTATAAACGAATGAATGCTGCTGCTGCCGATCGCTCACAAGGAATGATGAAAACGATGTCAGCGACGCAGGCATAATCAAGCTGGAGGCGGCTATCCTTTTCTATCTCGGCCACGCCACTCTGTTCTGCAACGTTAGCTGCAAATTAGCCCATGCAAAAATCCTTGTAATCCATGCTCAGCCGACGGACAGGGGCGCAGGGATCGTGAGCCCTATCAGAGATGAGCGGCTAGACCAGAAATAGGAAGTCGAAATTAGTCGGCTCGAAGAGCCGCAACGGCACAGCAGGCTCAGCCACGATTTAGGCTGCCGGCGACCGACAAGGACTTCTCGACCCCTTAGTCGGAAACTAGCGAATGTTCTTGGCGGATCTGGGCAATGGAGCTCAATGCTACTCTCCACGAGACAGCACTCCAGACTAATAAGACGGCTTATTAACTGTATCAAGATAGACCTATGATCGTCAATCGTTGACCCAACGAATATCAAGAAATGTAGCTGCCTATTAGCACTATGCTTTCACGTAAGCGACATAAATCGGGCGTAAAAATGTACGTCCATCCACCGAAGGTCCTCTGAGCGAATGTATAATTGAATATGTATGTCACTCAAGGGACCTCTGCGAGTGGTTGGTATGGAATTCTCAACCGGCGCATGGGAACCGGCTCCTGGTGGGTTTGACTGACAGCAAGAGATGCCATACCACATTACCAATATGAGTATATCATGAAGCATCAAGAATATTCCATGACCAGAGTAGGTACGTAGAGGCAGATGGACTGGTATGAAACTCACCATGTTTTGAGTTCGCTCGACAAAGAAATATACTGCCCTAAGGGTATCAATAACAAGCCCATCCTCCCGTACCTACCGAGCCCTAACCTTCCTAATAACAACCTTCCCGTCATCAAGTTCCCAACCGACACCGTCTTGTACCGTGAGATTTGCCCATTTCGAATCTGCGCAGATCTCCAAGAAATCCAGCTCAACGCTCAGGTACGCCCTCCCGAAGCACTTGAGCAGGTGTTTCCGCATGCCTTCCTCGGCGTATTCCAATAGCTTCGCCTTATGCCCATCGACCCTCTTCTTCAAGCGGTTGAATTCTATATAGTTGTCGTGTGTGAGCGCATCGAGAACCCCGTCGACCTTCGAATCTCTCAGCCGATACTTGTACCGTATAGTAAACGCCTCGGCCAGGTTGTTTCGCCGGCAGGCCGTGTCGAGAACGAGATAGCCAACCACCTCGCTCATTTCTACCGACGTCATGCTATGTAACGGTTGTATGCGGCGTAGAAGGTGGAGGATGGCGGGGTGATAAGACTCGGGGTGCTTGACCAAGACGGAAAGCCGAATGCAGAATAGGTAGGCCTGTATTGCGAAATCATCGGCACGCTTCGAGGCCACGATCCCCTCTCGCAGTTTCCTAAGTGCTGATAGGACGTCGGATAGCCCTTTTGTGTTGTTTGGTATGGTAATTGGCGCCATCGAAGGCTTACTCGGATCTAGAGGGAGGACGTCACTTGTAGATTTCGTAGGGAGGCCATCGTTGGCATTGGACGAAATGCCAAGCGAAGCGAAACGACGGAGGAGCTCGTCACGCTCACCAGCATCGGAGCAAAAGGTCATATAGCGCTCGACGATTTTGGTGTAATAACGTTCTTGAGTCTTGAAGTCGAGCAATCTATCCACCTTGTCAGCGGCATGGGCTTCCTTTTCTCGAGGGAGTTGACATGCCACTCACCTGTTGTCTCCTTTGGAGGGCAAGCCCATTGACTCTAGAGGATCCAAGTCCACAGGCTTCAGACGACTCCATGGCGCAGAAGGTGTCCTATTTCCTCGGGCGCCGCCGCGTCCACGCATTGTCAAGTCATGTCAAGCGGCGSCCAGACTGGGAAGGGKGGAATAAGTTGGACGAGGATGGAGAACTAAGTCGAGGCAAGTCTGGGAAATATCGGATTTATCAGAACCCCGCTTCGATATCTACATTATACATGGATATGGATGTACTTGATAAAAGAGATTAGGTAATCAGCTTACCCGCCCGCAAATTCTTATGTAATATGCAATTAGGTAAGTTTGCGCACGGTCCACTTTCCCGATGTGTACTTCAATGCTCCCTCTTATAGGCCACGAATCTTGAATCTTAAACCTTTACTCGGTACCTAACCTTCATGTACCACAACGGCAAAATGTAGGAGCGAAATACCGTTGTATTTCCACTAACATTCATTTCTTTCACATATAATTTATCAATTATAATCATTCCTATGAGGATATTTCTCCAGAGAAAGACTTTTGTTCTTCTGTTATGTTGATATTGCTGTTAAAGCTAATGCATTAGGCGTTAATCATCATTAATGTAGCTTCGTTGCTTATATAAGCCCCCGGCCTAAACTTCCTTCCTTTCCTTCTCCAGCTATTTCTTATCTCTCCTACTCGCCTCCCAGGTCCCTAGGGACCCAGGTCTCTAAGCTCTCATGTTTTTTAAGTCCCCTAAGTTTCCAAATTTCCAGATACAGTTGAGTCTTTTATAATCTTGTAACCCCGTAGTCCTGCTGTAGCCGTAATAATAATAACAATAACAAATTATTAACCCTATTTTTAATTTCCGGACGAGAAACCATCGACGTATGGGAAACGATAGTCCCTCAGTTATATATCGGGGCGGGAAAGATATAACAGCAGCATAAGTACCTAAAATAGGCCCTACCGAGCGGCTCAGTAGAGTGTTCAGAGACTGCTTTTTCTAGCACCAATATATGGTCACAAACATTCTCACGAGGAAGATCCATTCAAAATTAAGTCMCCTCGCTGCCTCTTTAATGAGGTTATCTAGCTAGTATCCCTTCAACTATCCCAACAGCGGGCAGTAGGAAGTCAACATACCGCCGCCACTAAAAATGTCTATCTTCCCGACTTATTTTCAAAATTACAAACACGACAAACACAAAGCGCTCGTCTAAATTAAAAGGCCTTTATCGGCCAAATTATGGGAAACAAATGATTTGGCTCTTTCCACAAGGCCATTGAATCGGCTTTGACATTAATGAATGGCCATTGATTTATTTCAAACAATAACAACCCGGATAATTACAAAGATATCTTGAGAGAATATATTGTCTTGGGTGATCATTCTAATGACAAGACGACCAAGCATCTTAAATCATATTATATATCGAGCTGCGTGGATGCGTGCCACTTCACCCTCCACGCGAGGATAATTCTTACAATATCCCTAACAGCAACCTTTAAACACCATATCAGAAGAGGCGACGGCAGGACCGAGTCGAGACCCACGCAAGATGCCGGCCAAGAGACGAGGCAATGGAGTGTCCAAAACACAATCTAAGACACGGCCAAAGACACAGTCAAAGACACGGCCAGAGTCACAAGCTCCGGGTCCCAGCCGATATAACTTCCGACCCCGGCCGACCCCGAACCCCGTTGGGATGAGTTTGGCTCAGCACGTGGCAACAGGAGGAGCGGTAGTACAAGTAGAATCAGATGACGAGGACGAAGAGAACGTATCGTTCGGGGATGACAGTCCGGAAGACGAACACAGCAGTGACAGTCCTGCTCCAGGGTCAGGCAGGGGCAGCAATCATCACTCTAGCAGTAACAGTCCCGCTCCAGCGGCAGGTAATGGCAACAATAATAATTCTAGTAGTGACGGTCCCGCTTCGGAAATAGATCTCGCAGACTATGGCGGTCTTCATGTCGCTCCGAGAGATGAGGATGATCCCGACAATCCCCCCTTATCGGAAGGCCAAAATCGAACTCTTATGGGCGTTGAATTTGAGTTCTACGTTGCTGTCACGCGACGGTGGGCTGAGATGGAAGATCTACATCCACTTGATACACGGTGGCAAGCACGAAACCTTGTACGCCGAGATGACTTTGCCTCTCAATATAAGCTTACAATGCGGAATAAGATAGTCGACACACTCAGGGAGCGTGGGATAGCAGTAGCAAAGGGAACCGACCCCATGTTTCACATCGAGCGTGAGGTAGACTGGAATTGGACAAGTAGTCTTGAGGATCCCGAATCAGAAGAGTTAGAGCATGCGAAGAATCGCCACGCACTCAATTGGCAGGGACAGTATCAATGGGACCCGTCATTGAATAGAGAAACTAACATTGGGGATGCCGCAAGCCAATTGAGCGATCAGTTTATTCAATTCCACAGAGATAACCAACTGGAATTACATGCCACCTCAGATGTCGTTCTTACAGAAGTTGCAACGTCGAATGTTCCCGGATTTATCACTGGACGAAACGACCACGACGTGAACAATGTTGTTCCGAATTGGTTTTACCATCATATGAGGGCTCGAATCGAAAAGGAGCAAAGGTTTCACGAGGCAAGAGAAGCTGGGGTAATCGACCCGAAAGCCATCTACTTTCCAGGGTCAAATCCAAGGTACAGAGCTTGGACGTGTACCGTCGATGGAAGCATAGGCCAATATACCCAAACATACGCTCGTTACTACGACATCCCGGATGGCTCAGTTCCGGACATTCCACGCGATGAGAACGGCGAGATTGTCCTTGACTACGATAAAGGCGAGCCTCTCACCCGAGACGAGGTACAACCACCGTATCTTTACAAGTGGTTCGGTGGAGAAGTAGTAACGCCTATTCTCGATTATAACGACCCGCAAACGTTTCAAGACATCCGTACAGCAGTAAGTATAGTCACAAGCATATATTGATCGCGATCCCTCCTTCTCGAAAAGACGTGATACTAATTTGATAATACAGTGCGCCGCTCTTCGGGACAGTTTACGAATCCACAAACCAATGAGTATTAATGCGACGGGTCTTCACATCCACTTCGGACAGGAAAACGGTTGGACATTATTACATCTTAAGAAGGTATAATTTCTCCTTGTTGCTTGATCTATTCGCTGTAACATATCTGAACCTGTGCTCCTTGGAAGTCAAGGCGCTTATGGAATAGTGCCCACAGCCAAACACTTATTGTGACTTATAACCCTGATAAAGAGCCATGACTGATTAAATATCTAGTTCGCAGTGTTATCAATACTTTTCGAAAGAAGCATGGAGCGTCTCGTCCGAAGAGACCGATCTCTTGAGAGTAATGCATATGCTCAGCCGCAGAGGAAATATAGCCCACTTGCTATGTCCCTGCAGGGTAGTCGTAGGCTTTTGTCGACAGTGCAATATCGTAACATGGTTTTGTCCAGCTACTACCAACACAGAATGGAACAGCATGTCCCACTTGACCGTATACCTGAGGATTTAAGGGACATTATCAGGGAGATTTGGCAGTATGATACCATCACAGACTTAGCTGGAGGCATGGGTCAAAAGAGTGAATGGCCCTACGTGGCATGGCGCCTCTCAGGTGAAAGCCTCGCGGATCGTGTCGTCGACCTCGGACAGACACTAGAGGTGAGGCTTTTGCAGGGAACGTTGGATGCGGACCATATTAGGTGAGCAAGTCGAAAGTTCTATTCCCGTCGTCAATCTGAAAATCAAACTAACTTGATGCGCTCCAGGCGTTGGGCTGGGATACTATACCGGATGATTATATTCGCTAGGGATTCGAGCCACCAGGAATTTCACGACGGAATTGAGCAAATGTTTTCACAATCCAAATTCCCGTACGAGATTCTAGGAATACCTAAAGAAGATATGGTTTGGTTTGCCCAACGGCAGGACCCGGAAACTGGATACTTCGCATATCCTGACAAGGACCGTGTGAATTGGGGTGACCCCTTCATGGTACCAGGACATGGGGAAACGCACGGATAACTGCTCAGCGAGGACCCCTAGGAAGTCGATTCATACAGGAAGAGTTGGTAAGTTGAGGTAAGTTTTAGTAGATATCTGTAGGTATACGTTAGGTAGGTTAGGTAGGTTAGGTMCCTACCTACGTAACTCGGAACTAGCTCTACGGGTAGAGATCAGCTCAAGGGCCGTCCTAATAATAGAAAGGCAGTTCACCAATTAACCGTCATGACTCGTCGACAATAGGAGTTACGGTTCCTCTTGACAGTTAAATTTAGCATCTCTTCGCCGCGGCATGTTTACCTATACTCTAGGAAGCACAGGCTTCAGCGTTATGAAACAATAACAAGTGGCTCCCAGGAAAATACTGGAGAGCCAGAGTTGACCACATGCCCACACAGCTTGTTACGAAATCGTGATCGAGTCTAAGAGGCTGCCAAGAGTGCCTATATCCTCGGGCAGCTTTTAAAGTAGCCAGTGTGAATTATATGCATGCGTGACCAGCCGTTACAAAACTTCGCCTGTATTAATAATGAGCATAGATGGTACACAGGCCGAGCCACCCAAACCAACGCCGAACTGACCAAACCCTTCTGCTTCCTAGACACGTAGCAGCCGAGCATCGGCACCTAAGCTCCATCGTCCACCTTAAACCTTCAACCACAAGCTTAGCACGCCCTTGGCATACTCGACGATCTCGTCACCGCCCAGCTTCGACTCGCCGTACAGGCGGTCCACGAACGTAATCGGGACCTCGGCGACGGTGAACCCCATGGCCTTGGCGCGCACCATCATCTCCATCTGGAAGGTGTAGCCCTTGCTCTCGGTGCTCTCGATGACCTTCTGCAGGACGGACTTCTTGTACAGGCGGAAGCTGCCCGTCAGGTCGCTGACGCCGGGGCGCAGCACCGTGTCGGCGAACAGGTTGGCGCCGCGGCTGACGAACTTGCGCTTCAGGTCCCAGCCGTACACGCCGCCGTTGCCCGCGTACCGCGTGCCGGTCACGATGTCGTAGTTGCCCTTGCGCTGGCGCGCGATCATCTGCGGGATGAACTTGGGGTGGTGGCTGAAGTCGGCGTCCATGATGATGACGAAGTTGCCCGTCACGAACTGCAGCCCGTGCACGTAGGCGGTGCCCAGGCCCAGCTTGCCCGAGCGCGTCTTCAGCACCACGTGCGGCGCATACGCCTTGACCAGCTGCTCTGCTACGACCTGTGTTCCGTCCGGCGAGCCGTCGTCGACGATTATGAGTTCCCAGTCGAGGTTGCTACGAAGACGCTGCGATTAGCTTCCAGTCGGACGTATGAGAATAGCAGGGTAGAAGAAGAATCGAGGATCGGCACATACTTCTCGGTAAAGGTGCGGTTGAGCAGCCAAGTAATGATGGGCAGGTTGCGGCGCTCGTTGTACGTCGGCAGGATAACCGAGTACTTGTCCTTAGTTGCGGTGGGCTTTGTCGGAGCCATTGTCACTACGGCGAAGAAAATCTGGGTGGGAGTATTAGGTGAAAGGGATCGTAGTTCGTATAGGTCGAAATCGAAATAAGGTTACAAGTACAGGGCAAAGGAGTGGACTGAAGTTGGCTAGATGAAGTTGTCGCGTAGCTTGGAGAATTGGACACGGTGCGACGTGACGCTGGCGTTAATGGGAAAGATCGTAGTGGGGCGCCACACCTTGGGTCTGGTGACTAAGCAGATTTTTAGCCCCTTTTGGCCCCTTTTGGTCCCTTTTCTTTCAATCTCCCCTTTTTAACAGGAAATATCAATTGATGGTGACAATTATTAAAACTCGTAAACTTGGACATATATAATATGAAATATTTTAAGTTTCAATATTTAAAGATCATAAATTGCCCATGATACGTGCAAAATATCTTGGGTAAGTCTTGTCTCCGCTGCTACATCGTGTTTCCAACATATCTTCTATATCCTGCTATGAAAACCGACCTCACTGGCTGGGTAGTTCTCAATCAACATCATTTCATATATCATAACGTCAATGTCTTTGATACAGAAGAGAGCACACCAGTCCTATTGAATCAACCTAAAAGGAATTTTCCTCTTAGGACTTGATGAATTCAAACGGGACTTGTGTCCTTCTTTTCCCTCGTGCTAGCCCTGGTCTCGCCAGTATGGGTCCTTCCAATGCTCCGCCAACTCTTCAAGCTACTGAAACTGATAGCGCGGTGGAATTTATGGCCAGTTTCTTCACTGCCCTGGGAGAATGCACCTCTCACGACCGCAGCGTCCTCCAATAGTCTGAAGTGGCACTTCGTCAACTTCCAAAGCTCTACGCCTGCTACATAAATGATAGTCGCGGCGACGGCAAGGCTCCACTCCCAGCTGATAGACGTATGCTTGAAGACGCTGGTATTGACCCTCGGGATATAGACGACAGGGAACACGCTCAGGGCTCCTAGTACCACGGCCCAGAACAAGAACCTGTTCTCATAGACGTCCTTAAAAAGCGGAAACCTGGAGCTGTCGTCCGGGTTGAGCCGGAACAAGGATCGGCGAATATCCTTGAACTCCCAGGCACTGATGAGGATAAGCCATGTCAGCTCCGCGAACACGGTAGCTCGCGCCCGAAACACAGGGACACATTCCTCCGGGAACTCTCTGTTGCAGTTTACGCCTAGCTGCCCGTCATTCGCCCCGTAGATGATGATGACAAACGTCATAAGCGACAGGATGCCCATTAATAACCCATAAACAAGCATGTCGATCAAGATCTGGTTCGTGAATACGCCGCGCTTCCTATCGTGCGGAGGCTTACGCATTACGTCGCGTGAGGCTTGCTCACGACCGAGGCCAAAGGCGGGGAATGAAGAGGKGACCATGTTAATCCAAAGAATCTCAAGCGGCGAGATAGGGAATACCGAAAACCCTGACTGGTCCTGGAATCCTAGTCCGCATATCAACAAGATGACTTCTCCCACATTGGAGGTAAGGAGATGCAGAATAAACTTCTGGATATTGTCGAACATGCGCCGACCTTCACGGATAGCAGCGACGATGGAATTGAATTTGTCGTCAGTCAGCACGATCTTCGCTGCTGACTTGGCCACATCGGAGCCAGAGCCCATAGCGATACCTACGTCGGCGCGAGACAAAGATGGTGCATCGTTAACGCCATCGCCGGTCATCGCCATGTAAGCAGACCGGCGGCGGAGAGCTTCGATCATGCGGGTCTTGGTGTCCGGAGCGCAGCGGGCAAGGACGAGCGGCAACTCGGGTAAGGCGTCGATTTCTGCGTCTGAAAGCTTATCGAAATCGCTTGCCTTCTGCACGATGGCGTTGGCGACGTCGCGACTTAGGACGCTGAGATTCCTAGGGATAATGCCCACTTCCTTAGCAATTGCTTCGGCGGTAGCAGGATGGTCACCGGTGAGCATATGTACCTGCAAGGCATGTTAGGACCTTTTTTTCCCCTCGTTTCAGAGACGGGTACTTGGAGGCGAACGGGATCTAAAGACCAACTTACTTTTATACCGGCAGAAGAACATTCAGCGATTGCTGGTGTAGTCTCCTTCCGCGGAGGATCATAAATCCCTGCCAAGCCTAGGAGCGTGAGATTACTCTCAACACGATTGCGCAGAGCTTCGTCGCCTTCGTGATTCTCAAGCGCGGGCTTTTCCGTATACTTCCCTTCCCATGGGCGGGAGGCTACGGCAAGCACACGCTGGCCTTGGCTAGCGAAGACGTCCATCTGTTTCAAAATTCGCTCCTTATACTCGACCGTCATAGGTTCTTGAATATCCCCAACGCCGACGGTGGAACACAATTCAAGGATTCGTTCAACTGCTCCTTTGGTGAATACCATACTATGATCCATATTTGGACCATTATAAATCACAGACATTCTTTTGATACTACTATCAAAAGGGAATTCGGCAACTTGCTTCCAGCCTTGCGCTTCCACAACCCTTTTGCCCCTCTGAAAACGATGAGCGAATACTTGCAGTGCGATCTCAGTAGGCTCGCCGGTGACTTGCCATTCAGAATAGCCCTCTTGAGGCTCTGGCTCGTGTCTGACGGTAGCAAGGTTGCAAAGCGCCGCGGAGAGAAGGAAAGCTTCCAGCCTAGGGTTCATGGTGGCCTTTTTCTCGATTTCTGCCTTAAATTTGGAAGGGTTCAGCTTTTCGTCTGGCACGTCGAATTTGAGAACTGCCGCGCTACGCTCCTGATCGAAGTCTCGCTTTTCGGGTTCCTGGGCTTGGCTGTCATCCTCTGAGAATGTAACAGTTCCTTCAGTCGGATTGCTGGGATGTTTGGAGTCTTTCACCGTGTAAATCGTTCTGGAGGGAATCCAGACTTTCCGAACGATCATTGCCCCTTGAGTCAAGGTGCCTGTCTTGTCAGAGCAAATATTTGTGACGCCTCCAAGGGCTTCGAGAGCTGACAAGTCACGGACGACAACGTTGGCTTTTCGCATGACGGTTACAGCAACAACCATGGTAATTGTTAGAACTCTGCATAGAATATTAGTATCGGGCCATTGCTAGGTAACCGTGTATGGAGGAGCTAACTCACGCGACGAGTGACTCGGGAATGATAGCAATGCCAGTACTAATGGCATAAATGACTACTTCGTTTGGGACATGAAATTTGTTGACGGCAAAAACAACGACTGCGAGTAACAAGGCGCAGCCAAAAAGCATGTAAGCCAATTTCGACAGTTTGATCTGAAGAGGTGTCCCTTCGGTGAGACCAAGGAATTTGCCAACGAAATCATAGATACGCCTTGTCAGGCCAATAACGGGCTGTCGTTTGCCGTATTTCTTGTAATTCATGGACCGGCCAGCCTTGCGATGTTTCTTAGCAGTGGAAGCAGCAATCTTGCCGACTTCAGTCTGCATCCCAGTAGAAATCACAACGCCTCGGCCACGGCCTTTCCGGACAGTGGTTGTGCCATAGGCAATATTGATTCGGTCGCCGATACCAAGCTCTTCATCTTCCAGGTGTTCGACGATCTTTTCGACAGGAACAGACTCCCCGGTCAGAGACTGTTCATCGGCAGCTAGGTTCATAGCTTCGAATAGACGGACATCGGCAGGAACTGTATCACCCATTTTCAGAATGACAACATCACCGGGTACAACCTCAGCACTGTTGAAGATTTTAGCACTATTTGACTCTATGCGACATTCGGGGTATGAAGTAGACTTACTTTGGAATTACCTGGGTCCTGCCATCGCGGAGTACTGTAGCGCTGGGGGCGGAAAGGGCTCTAAGAGCATCCATTTTTTTCTCTGCGCCATATTCTTGGTAGAATCCAATTGAGACGTTGAGCACAATGACAGCAAGGAGGACGCCCCCTTCTACCCAATCGTTTACAGCAAAGCTCAATGCCATAGCAAAGAATAGAACCTAGCAAATAAGGTCAACTCTAAGTGTAGTTTCTTGGCAAGGATGACCTACCAAAATCATAGCATTAACCAACTGCTTCAAGAATATTTTATACCAAGGAATAGCTCCGCCAACGTCAAGCTCGTTAGGGGGATACTTCTCCTGTAACTGGGCAACTTGGGTAGAGGACAAGCCTCTTTCAAGGTCTGTCCCAAGTGCCCTTGCGACATCTTGGGCGGCTAGAAGGAACGGATGGCGCTCGAATTGGCCAGCCATTTAATCGAGTTTGGTGCTTATACGAGTATACTCGAAGAGGACGTAGGTCTTCATAAATAGATATGTTAAGCAGGAGAGAACGTCTATACCATGTATTATCAAGCTTTCTGGTTCTAGCTTAATGGTGCCTTAGACGTCTATAGAGAATGATCGTAAAAGGAGTCTCGATCTCAAGTCTTCTAAAGCCATCTGGACTTACCCGGGGTATAGATAGTTATTTATACTTGGCATGAGAGCAAGAGATCTATTTGATCTGGGCGTACTACGCCAAAGAAAATACAAACCATCACGTATTCCATCATAGATGCCAAGTGAACCAAGACCATTTATGACCACCATGGTGCTCTTGGTTATTCGGGGAGATGATAAGTCATCTAGAACACTGTTTAGTCTCTACTTGGAGTGAATAAACCACTTCCATTGGCTGAAGTGGACAAGGAAATCGGTATAGAATCGGTTCCCAAGTAATCGAAACGTCAGAAGCGGCTTTGGATCACTGCATAGAACGTGGATGAGGCTCCCAGGCAAGAGATAATAACGAGGGTTTTGCAGGAGATGTATAGAATTTGCTTTCACCGGTGGTGTCGCAAGGCTTGGCCCCAAGGCTATTAGAGCCTTGGCCTCCCAACACCAAGACTTGGCTTCCAGAATAACTTTGCTCTAAGAGGTTCGCGAGGTTCTTTGTTAGTGCGCAACTCTGTGATTGAGTTGAATGCTGTGCTTGAAGTGGGGCTGATTGGTAGAGATGAGCATCTTGCACGTGCTAATTCGCGAAGTTCGTGGCCACGTGATGTGACAGCCTCTCGCCCTAATTCTTGGCCGACATGTCTTGGCGGCATAATATCGGATAGTCGGCATTGTCCCTAGCCCGAAATTTGGCGGCTGGAAGCTTTGGCCACCTTCATCGGAAGATATACTTAACCCTGCTCGTCGCATCATGTTGTGCGCATAATGATCAAGAAGCCAACGAATGAAATCACGTCCTCTCGTAATAGTGGATCACTCGTCCCCGTTTCTCCATGAACCCGCAGACCTATCATACTGTTCCGCCACGAGCCTCAGCTCACATACTCGGAGCTATACATAATTGCTTTTCAGGAGAATTCCTGTGTCATTCAGAGACATGGAAACACAATTCTTATTCGAATCAGGTATAGGAGGCTGTTGTTCCACTTGATTTGACCAGCTGCGGAGCTTATGGTATGCCGTATGTGTGCGTGTCTAATGCGACATTTCCGACGCAGACGTCATCATACAAGCTGACAAATGCCAACAACAATGGCATTCTTGAAGTCGATACAACAACGTTTGAGCTCGTCGGAATCAAGAGCAGACCAGTGCTTGTTTCGGCCCGTAGTTTATCAGGATGACTACCTATTCATAGATGATGGATGGATGGATGGGTGGGTGGAAGCCGAGTAAAACAGCCAGATGGCCGGTTGTGTTTATTAATACACTACGTATATGCCGTGCAAGTGCGTGGTCTGATGGGCTGTTGGGTAAATTCTATGGGCAAATGCTATGGACAACCAAATCTGGTTACAGCTTCGCAATCATCTGCAGCTTCCCCTCATTGGTAGTCGGATGCAAGTGCTCCCTTAGCTTCCCTTGCTCCCCCTGCTCCCTGGCTCCCTGGCAGTTGCTATGTGTTATGTTTGTGTTCCGGTTGCGTAAGGATCTGGGAGCAAATGTGGAAAGAAGCTTCGTCTTCAATAGTTTTCCCGATGCCGCTGCGGCCTCTGATTCGCTCGTGCCACTGAACTGTGAGATGGATCAAGAAGCTTGACCGACCTCACCTCGATTTCTCCCAGTTTCTATTCTTCTTCCTTTTCTTCTTCCATGTCAGCCTTTACTGATATCCCCAAAACCTCGGATTCCTCAACAACAACTTCCCATCGTACTTTACATCGTCACGCCTTCTAATTCCTACTTTTCCGTTCAAACCGAACCTCCAAACCCGTCTCTGCATACTGTGCGCATTCTCCAGCTGGCTATTCTGACGTCATCAACATGGCCGACAACAACACCAACGGCATCGAGAAAGGTAATATTTTCATCAATCCTATTCTCAATACATCGTAAGAATGCATGCGACCTTTGTCCGAGCTCAATTGAGTTACTCTGAGACATTGCGCGCATTCCGCGCCGGTGCGACTGGATCGCAAACAATGAGGTGCACAGTGCGCTAACGTTACAGAACCAGGCGCAAGTGGTGATGCGACAGCGCCCGAGTTGCAACCCAATGATCCCCCAGCTGCCAAAGGTCCTCTAAACGCAGGAGAGGAATCCATGGAGTCCTCCATTGCGAACAAAACCACAACTGAAAGTGCGGCCACTGCGCCTAACTCCGAGGCCGCTGCGCAAAACGATGCTCCAACCACCGATGCAAAAGAGGAGTTGACCGAAAAGATCGACGCTGCCGAGAAATTGGCTGAGCAGCCAGAGAAGCCAGCCGATCCTGCGCATGCAGAAACTACGAACGCTGATGCGCCATCGCTTACTAATGGCGAGGCCAAGGAACCTCCAAAACCAGTCTCCGTTGAAGAGGTACGCGATCAAGACTTGCCGGCCGTAGCCCCGTCTCAACCCGTTGAGATGACTGGCGCGCTTCCCGTCAAGGAGCCAGTGAAGAATGCGCCGAAAGCGGCTCCCACGCCACTCACCCCCGAGCCTGAGAAGCCAGAAGCTAGCATTGGCGAGAAGCGCAAGCCAAGTGAAGTTGAAGCACCCAACGGGAACAGTTCAGTCGAGAAGCCCTCGGAGGACTCACCAGCTGAGAAAAAACAAAAGACCAATGGAGCTGCCACCAACGGTGCTCCTAAGAAGGCTGGCCGACCGAAGAAAGATAAGAAAGCACCACCAGCTGTAGGCAGGGCAGCAAGGAAGACTCGAAGCCAGGGAGCGGCCGATTGAATACCTTGAAGATGACAAATGGAAAATAAAAACCGGTTCGTTCTTTCCCCTTCCCATACATCGATTTGGATTGCTCTCATAAAACTATGAATTTGGAATACTGGGGCGCTGTGCCGGGAGCCATTGCCTTTCTGGTCTTAAAAGGCGAAACTCCCATGTTTTATGTTTTATGTATATAATCGTTATAATACGATGAAAGCAAACCTGTTAGAACCAGGAGTGTTGCCATGTTTCGCCTTCGTCGTGTCCCTATAAGCGACAACGAAGCTCTAAATATCATTCTAAAACATCATTGGCGATGTGGCAGGTTCGAGTAAAACGGKGTAGCATGGTTAGGCGAAGATAGGATAGAGGAGCATACCTACTCCATTGCCAATAGCTGATCCAAAAAAGTATGGAGACAGATCTGAACGGCTCCGTGATTGTTGCAAGGCTGTGCATGTAGTGATGCTTCAATTAAAGATGCCCGATACTCATCCTTAAAAATGATGGACCAATGAGTACCTAATGTAGGCTACATAGATGGAAGCGATGTCCTATTCCTACCCCCCAATAATCTCAACGGCGGGKCAGCATACAACTTGCTCATTCTGGGAGTATGCTAGAATTTACGGCCTGCAATGTAGAAGAATACATGTTGGAAGAGAAACTATCGAGAAGTCACATGGATAGCAATTGAAAACACACAGCAATTGACAATTACCAGATATTTAATTCGAAATCCACCGTTTTCGATATTGTTGCGACGTTGTAGCTTGAGGATGCTAAACTCGCCCTCTTTACCCTAAATGAGTTTGGGCCAGAGCCTGGAAGCAAGCTAGAAGGTCACTCAAGCGCTAAAATGCCCTAGGAAACTTGAAACGGACTAACAAGATCTTCTGGATACGCGTAAGCTTAGAAGATCATAAATGACTGCAATCGAGACAACTATTTACTAATACTGCATGTATATCTTCGGAGGCCTTAGCTATGGTGCTGGGATGACTTAATACGGTTATCATTACTGGGTGGGCTAATACTGGTAAGAGCATTACCTCGGCTGCCCTAGGTAGGGCCAAGCAGTTGAATTGGGGACGCCACTGTTCTAAAAATTACACAAACACCGAGTTTTCGTTCCTTGGCAAGGTCCGGCATGGATCCAGCCTGCCGTCGAACACCGGACCCCAAGCCCGGCCTTGTTGCTCATGACATCCAGAATGTTTCCGAAACTCGAGTCGGAGATGACATCACGATGGGCCTTCTTCGGTAGAGAAGACTGGAAAGGCCTGTTTAGACTAGGAGATCTTCTAGGGAATGATGACAGCGAAGCAGAGTTGTGGTCCAAAATAATGTGAAACGTCTAAAGCTAATGACCACGTTGCACCTGCAAAAAACTGCTCTTATTACAGATAATCTGGTATTCGTTTGGACGATCCTCTCTACATAATGTGCCTGGTGTAATTCGTTAAAGTGCAGGCGTTTCATAAGAATTCACAGAATTTAGATGGACCAGATCTTGGATGAATACCTGCCTAGGTAGGCCGATAACAATATTTTAATAGCGATAAATTTACTGGCGCGGAGAGTGAAGAGCTTTTACGAATAGCCCATTCAAATTTATCATCATGCGTAACGGCCATAACGGTGTTCCTTAGCCTACCCTCGTAGCAACTAAACGGAATCTCAAGGACAATATGCTCGAAACATCGGTTAGAGTGAGGGGGACGCGCCGTAGAAACCTGGCACATTCAACAAATCACAACTGCTGGTGTCATGCGGAAGCGCGCACACGAGGTTTGGCAGAGGATGGAGGCCTCGATGTATCGCATATATGAATATTAGGATCAAGACTTGGATTCTTGATGACGGGTCCCTAGATACGTTATCAATCATGCGACGATGCCGACCCGCGACCGCGTTCGTCATCCGAAGCGTAGGAACGCTAAGTCAGGCCGTCGGCCTCTAAGTCTTAATCGAGAAAAAAACCGTTGAGAAGAAGCTGAGGCCGCCGGCCGCAACATCCGGCTGATGGGCCATTATATGTACGTCCAATACGCGATATGCCTAATTTTTAATTGGTTGTCGTTCTGCGAGTAGAGATTTACGAATCGCCAAGGATGAGGTTCTGTGAGTTTAAGCCCCGTTCCCGAGATCCTGGTTCGGGGATCAGCGAACCCTTACTGCGTTACAGATGCTGCTCCTTTGCTTATTTCTAGAAGCTAATCTAGGGTACCTGCTTAGTGCGTGTGATACAAGAAGTAAGATTGGCTTGACTCAAGTTGGTGATCACCCTGAATGTGCAGCAAGATCTAATAAACATCGTGGTGCTTGGGGTTGGCTCGCGTATACAACTTATACAGGCGCATGACACTCAACGATGACCTGCTCGAGGGGACATCCAAATGCTATAGAGCCCAACAATGCCTTGCATTAGGGAGGCATCTAGCGGAAAAGCTCGTATTCTGGAATGACCCCGCCAGCTCACCATCGGCTTCCATTGTCCCATTGGCTACGCGGCAGTGTTAGCTCCTAGCAATGATTAGCAACGATCCAGTCAAAAATAGAACTCTTGGTGGACACCCTGGGTCGCCTGGTCATATTATTGGATATAGGGCCTGGACTCGGCTCCCTTGGACTTGGACTTCTCCCCTGGAGAAAAATGGGTCCGTACATGATAGAGCAAGTGTAGATACCCTGTATTTTTAGGCTTGTCCAAGATATTCGGCATCGCTGTTATTGAATAGGGACGGGAGACTTGAAAATGTCCTGCATGCCCATGGGGTGATTCTGAAGATCATCCCACATAATACCTGAAATCCGTAAGAAACAAGGCCTGTATAATTATTCTATACGTGTTCATACATTTGCCGCTTCCCAGTTGTAATAGGCTATCGTGTTTACAGGAACGCTTATCAGCTGCCAGGGTCAATCCATTTGAGGTACAGTGTTTACATGTATATACTGCGTAGTATGTAATTATCGGTGCATAATCTACTAAACAGATACTTATTGGTTGGGAATTGGATCCAGGATTACTGAAACCGAGGCTAGCTGAACCGCCTAAGTGCATGGCTATCAACTCCCCCTAAAAAAAAATCGTCCCTTCAATGTCCAGGTCTAGAAGCCGCTTAGTGCAGCTCGACGTGTCCCGGGCGCCAATGCGACCTTTCGTCATTCGCTATACGTCCCCCGGGTCTAGAAGGGATTCCAACTCAAGGCGTCAGTGGTTTCTGAAAATTCCAAAAATTTCTCAATACACAAACATTCGTTTCTTCGATCTTCGATCTTCTGCACTGTGCGCGGCGATACCTTCTTTTCTAGCAACCGCAAGGTATGCATTCTCCACGTGAATAGTTGCCCAGTTATCTGTTTGCCTTCTCATCCCCACAGCATCTATCTGATCTGATAGGTGTTGATCTGACCCTTCCCCTTACCTCCATACATATCTACCTACAGTACATACACCACTAGCAGAACCACCGATTCCTCGAGCTAACCTACGTAATACAGGGCTCTTTCTCCCTTCGATCTTGTATCCTATTTCAACAATCGCCCTAGAGCCGCGGTCGCGTCGTTCGTTTGCGCTCGCTTTGTGTACTTCGACCCTCGACTATACGACCACGACCACCTTTGTTAGAGGATAAGGATAAAACCTATGTCCTAACCGGAAAGAGTACTGCAAAGCCGAATACAAGATACTGTGGTCCTTTCGTAACCAATTCCCGCGAGATCAACATAGCCATATTGTGTTCTGCCAGTATATCTTCTATTGACTTTGCGCATGTTTTCTCTTCAGTCCTAAATACGTTTCCCGAACCATTAGCCACCGTGGGCGCCCTTCAAGACTGGGAGGTACCTGTTGGACGTCGCTTCAACCACTAGCCCTATACGGGCTTCGACTTGAGGATGGACGTCTGGGCTCATGTGCAGCATTTGAGACCTAGGCAGGATTTAAACCCAGCCGAAGAGTTACTGCAGTTGTTGCGGAACCCCTTTAAACAAACGGTAATGAGAGAATGACTCGCCTGTTTTAACTGCTGAACGCATAGCTAACTCTTGGCTCCCTCTCAGCTCACAGATGGTGCCATATGGTCTGCTTTGGGCACATCGTTAGGATTCACCGCCTTCATCGCGATCGCTTTCTCGTTCCTCCGACCATACAATACCGTCGTTTACGCACCGAAGCTCAAACATGCCGACGAAGAACATGCGCCGCCCCCGATAGGTAAAGGGTACCTCGCATGGATTCCGCCGTTATGGAAAACGACCGAGAAAGAGATGGTCGCGCACGCCGGCATGGACGCCGCCATATTTTTGAGGTTTACTATCATGTGCCGCAACATCTTCCTCACTCTGGGTGTTGTCGGGTGTGGTATCCTTCTGCCCGTGTACTACACCCTGAACAGCGACAAAACGGGCAATCAGAAATGGTTTATGAGATTAACGCCCTCTAACGTTAGCGATCAGCCAATCTGGGCGCTCGTCGTAACGGCCTATGCGTTCAACTTCATCATCATCGGGTTTTTGTGGTGGAACTATAGGAGAGTTTTGCAACTAAGGCGGATATACTTTGAAAGTAAAGAATATCAGCAGAGTTTATCTGCCCGAACTTTGATGGTAAGCCCTCTCTGACCAATCATGCTCACAGCGTACCTAAGCTTACACGTTGCAGTTGAACGATCTTCCTAAGAAGTATGCCAACGATGAAGGCATTGCGAGAATCATCGACGACGTCATTCCCCACGCTTCGTTTGCTAGAACAGCTGCTGCTCGCAACGTTAGGGATTTGCCCAACTTGATTCAACAACACGACCACACAGTTCGGAAGCTCGAGAAAGTACTGGCCAAGTATCTTAAGGATCCTCAGCATCTGCCACCCGCCCGACCAACGTGTTATCCTTCAAAGAAAGATCCTTCTTACAGCACTTATCCCAAGGGACAGAAAGTCGACGCTATCGAATACCTTACTCAACGAATCAGGGAGCTCGAAATTGAAGTCAAGGAGGCTCGAGCAAATATTGATAAGCGCAGTACTTTGTCTTACGGTTTTGCTAGTTATGATGACATATCCGAGGCCCACAGTATCGCATACGCTTTGCGCAAGAAGAAGCCCCAAGGTGCCACTATCGTCTTAGCCCCGAGGCCGAACGATATCATCTGGGATAACATGCCTCTCACTCCCGCGAATAGAAGCTGGAGAAGGATCATTATCAACTTCTGGATTACTATACTAACTCTAGTATGGGTCGCACCCAGCGCTATGATTGCCATTTTCCTGGTCAATCTGAGTAATCTGGGCTTGGTTTGGCCCGCCTTTCAAGCTCAGCTGTCCGGTAATACTGGCTTCTGGTCCATTGTGCAGGGTGTGGCATCTCCAGGTATCCTGTCTCTAGTCTATCTGGTACTCCCCATCATCTTTCGCCGACTCTCCATTAGAGCTGGTGACCGCACGAAGACTGGACGTGAGCGTCACGTCGTCGGCAAGCTATATGCTTTCTTCGTCTTCAACAACTTGATCGTCTTCTGCCTTTTCAGCACAATTTGGAATCTAGTCTCATCGGTTGCCAACGACCCCCAGAAGGCTTGGGATACGCTGTCAAATTTCGGTGTCACCTTGTTCATTTCGTTGTGCGACATCTCGGCATTCTGGGTTACATGGCTGTTACAAAGGAATTTGGGCGCCGCCATTGACTTGGCCCAACTATGGACTCTCATCTACAGCTTCTTCATGCGCAAGTTCTCGAGTCCCACTCCTAGAGAGATGATCGAACTCACGGCACCCCCATCCTTTGACTACGCCAGTTACTACAATTACTTCTTGTTCTACTCCACCGTTGCCTTGTGTTTCGCCGGTCTTCAGCCACTCGTCCTACCGGCGGCAGCATTATACTTTTCAATTGATGTTTGGTTGAAGAAGTATTTATTGCTATACATCTTTGTGACAAAAACAGAGTCTGGTGGCATGTTCTGGCGGGTTCTCTTCAACCGCTTCCTTTTCGGCACTATCTTATCAAACCTGGTGGTTTTCCTAGGGGCTTGGGTGCATGGTGACGGATTCCACGAGATGGCCTTCGCAGCCATTCCTTTACCGTTCATCATGATAATCTTCAAGATCTACTGCTCTAGAACATTCGACGACAAGATCCACTTCTACTCGACTCGCAACATCCAAAAGCATCCAGAGGGGGTAATGCAGAAGGATCCGTTACGGTC
The DNA here is from genome assembly GCA_000931505.1 of Hypoxylon sp. E7406B. Classification (NCBI taxonomy): domain Eukaryota; kingdom Fungi; phylum Ascomycota; class Sordariomycetes; order Xylariales; family Hypoxylaceae; genus Hypoxylon; species Hypoxylon sp. E7406B. Next base: position 81,359 of record JYCQ01000177.1, on the reverse strand, counting down.
CGTTGGTCTCGCTCATCGATTTGGGCATCCTGCCCTTTACAAGCCTCTCATCACGCCCATGGTGCACGCCAAAGCCCAGAACATCCTGGCTTCTATATACAAGGGACGCCTATCCGATGGCCGCGATGCCTACTCTGGAGATACGATGTCCACTTCTGGTTACTCGGATGCCTACGTCATGAACCCGATGAATGCGGGCAAACCTGGGAAATCTGCTAGCCTTCCAGGATTCGAAATCGTACCCGAATCCAGGCTTGATTTCCAGTATTACAAGACTCGAGCCGAATTCGCATCGGAGCATGGCGGTGGCGATATATTCGGCCGTTCTAACGATATTATGCGCCCAGGCACGCCTGGTAGCATGTGGAACGGCAGCGAACCACCCTCAAGATCGGGAAGCCCTACCATTCCAAGTATCCCTCGAATGGATAGCCCGAGTGGAATGCCCAGTTCGGATATAGGCACTACTTATCCCGGTGGATACTCCCAGCCGCTAGGTAGTCCCTACACGTCTGAGATGAGTACCGGCCGCTCGCGTAGTCCATTGTACTCGCATGGAAATGATAGTGGATCCAACTTGGTGGGTAACGCAGCAGCGATGCCGATGGCGGCACCTGGAACCAGAGAGCGCAGTCGGGAGAGGCCTCTCAGGGCGCCAGGTGGTGTAGGAATGCTAGGAGGCGGTCCGCGAGGTTACGGAGGCTTACCACAGGAGGAAGACTTCGGTCCGGAGCACGACCCCATGCAGTATAACTACTTCCGAGAAGCGCGGACGCGTAGATACTAGCGGGAACTAATGTCGAAACGGAGATGAGGGGCGAAGATGGCTGTACATACGACCCGGCGTAAGAACGTAAAAAATATGCGTGTGATGGTTTTTGTTTATAGAGGTCCTTCCGGCGGCATAGGGGACGGCGTTTTTTTCCGGCAATGAAGAAGGTCGGCCCGGCGAGGGCGACCGATGACGACTGAACTCTTTCTTTTTCTTCCCCCCGTCGCGACGTTGAGTTATAGGCTGTAATAGAGAAGGGACGCATGATGATGAGAATCGGTTCTCGAGCATAGAAGGAGTGGAGTTCGTAACCCCCAGACCTTATTTATAACGGTAGTTTGTGTTGATAATATGCGCGCTGGATGAGTGACCGGCGCGCTCTCCGAGAGCCGAGTCCTAAATACTATTAATATTCTGCACATACATACTAAACTGCCTTGGCTGTCTGGTGCGAAATAAGTGTGGCTGAGGATGTACTGGTTTTTACGGGTTTACGAGGAAAGGCTCTAGGCTGCTAGGTGCAGGTACCTAAAGAGGTACTGATGCAGTGTCCCGTCCCGGCTTGTCGCATCGGATACACACCCGAATGTGTCCAATCCACTGGCATAAGCGGATCCATGTTTCCAAAAGTCCTTGTCTACACTGCATTGCGGCGTGGAAAATGATGTATCAATCAGAAGGGGCCGGCGGATGCCTCCGTGGTCACAACGAACAGGGATAACTGCTATCCCAGCCTATCCTAGAGCCTGGAGCCTGTTGTGCAGGTTTCACGCAGGCAACCCGTCGAATCTCGCTGGTAAGGCACTTTGTTTGTTGGCTCAAGCCGCGACGCGCGGTTGGCTTACAGCCTTCGCGGCGTTGCATCATATTCTGCAGGCTTCGTTGGCGGCCTGCTGCTGCAGACCCCGCAGGCCGCTGAGTCGGAGCCTCGTGTGCAATCCTGCTGTCTGCTCTATTTCAATTTTATAAGGGCATGTTAGGGATACAGGTAGCTCTAATGCCGTCGCATTCTTCGAATTCTTTATTGTGAATGTACCTTCGCTTCTAAATATGTCTAGCGTTCCATACGATATGTAAGACCAAACCCCGATCAGGGGTTGACGTATGCCATGCTAACTAATTCGCCTGGCATACAGCATCGCGGCGTCCAAGCCGTTTCGGTTCCTTGTAGGACCAAAGAAAACGGAGTTCACGATGCACGCTGAATTGGTCGCCCGGATGTCAAAGCCCCTTTGGACTTTGGTCAATGGCGAGTGGAAGGAAAGTAAAGGGGCCCTTGCGGAGTGGCCCGAGATTGACGAGGAAACATTCGTTCGGTTTTGCGAGTTCGCATACACAGGCGACTATAAAGCCGCGGTGCCATTCATGGAGATGCCACCTACGCCACCAGAGTATGAGAACGGTAAGGCTTTATATAAGCCCGTGTAAAATGGACCATGCTCACAAGGGTAAACGACGAAGGGGAATCCTCAAAACCGAAACCATCCGTTGCAGAGAAGATGCCAGAGCCAGAGCCCGCGTTCGAGGAGCCGGTGCTAGAGCCGGAGCCGGAGCCGGAACCAGATTTCTGGGCACACCACACTGTGTCGAAGAAAAAGTCTAAGAAAAAGGCTTCTGATACTTGGGATACCTGGGGTACGATACAGTCTCCGCCCCAACCACCCCCTCCGACGAAGAAGGATGTCATGTGGCAAGAATTCCGGGAGCGTATTGATGACGAGCCAAACCTGAAGCCGAAGGAAGAACCAAACACGGATCCCTCGGCCAACTACTCCGAGGTTTTCCTATCTCACGCACGCCTATACGCTCTTGCGGATTGCTACGACATCGAAGCGCTCCTAGGTCTCTGCGTCCGCAAATTACACCGGACACTGAAGGTGTTCAATCTCTATGGAGGAGCCAGGGTAAGTGATGTGGCCCAGCTGATCGACTATTCGTACAAGAACACGCGGAGTGGGCAGCGCGAGCAGGATAAACTGAGAAGTCTGGTTGCAACTTATGCTGCCTGTCACATCGAAGACCTATGGTCTAACGTCTATTTCCAAGATGTATTAGAGTCTGGAGAAGTATCAAAGTCAATACTTGGGCAAGTACTGAGGAGAGTAAACTAGATCGGCATTCCTGCCATGCATTGTCCGCGGGTTTACATTGTCACTTTCGAGGGTCTATCATATAATCTGACCCAAGGTTAATGGATTGACATTGATAGCATGTAAGAAGATAAGTCCCGAGAATCCTCCATACTCCCCCCTGAACTTCTGACGGCGACTTCATCGTTGGTGCTTTCTGAGATTCTGAGGTCCCTGAGTCTCCGCAATAGCGCAAGTTGCTTACGCTCGACGTCTCTCTGCATTTCCCCAGTGTTAGGCCCCCTTTCCGTCTCAAAGAGGATAGCTTCATCAACCCACTGTTCTACCAACCTATTGAAACATCAAAGAAATCCAAGTGCGCCACTTCACTATAATCAACGTTATTGTTCGATCAGGATTGTAGATGTCTTGAGTGGGAGTATTGTCCTCGGATAATTAATATTATTATTCTTTGTCCCCGAGCCTTGTCACAATGTAGAATCGGGCCAGGGTTCTCCGCAGCTGTTTTCCCCCTTCAACCTCGTAAACTGGTTCCTCCTGCTGCGCCCTTGTTGGTTAGGCTGACAGGCGCAATTGTCACTATGGACGTTGCGAAGTTGGACTCATAAGAATGACTGATATTTAGGTCAGCATAAGGCGTACTTTCCTCCCGGGGACGTCGTAAGGCTCCAGGTGGCTGATAAATTGGTCTAGATCAGGCTCTGTCGCTACCTGTGTTACACGAAAGAGGAGGTCTTACAGCGCCCATCTATTGGACGAAGCCCCCAAAGCCAAAGCCTGAAGTGCGAGTCGCAGAGAGCATCGACTTGCGGGAATTTCCCCCCTCAATCCTCACTCTTACCAGGCGATATTTTCAGTAGCCTGAGACACAAAACGGCGTTTATGGATCCAGTGAGCGCGGTCGGCGTGGCTGCTGCCGCCGTGCAGTTTGCCGAAATCACTTTCAAAATCACGAAACGAATTGCGGTCTTTGCAACTTTGCGCGATGTACCTGATGACGCCGAGGGCCCCAAGGCTTTCGTCGAGCGCCTTCGCAACCAGCTTGGCCTTCTCAACAGCGCCGTTCAACGGATCGAGGAAGGGCTTAGGCGTTATCAAGAAGATTTTCGAGATGATGAACTACTAATGTTAAGTGGTTATGTGTCGAACCTCAATCGCCAAGGCGGAAAACTAAATGACTTGCTTACGCACTACCTACCAGATGGCGGCGCTTCTATCTCGGTTAGGTTGTTAGCGGCCTTAAAGAGTATTGCTAGCGATCTTGAAATCGAGTCCGTGATGGCTAGCATTAACCAACTGCTGCCACTGTTGACAACCTTCCTTCTCACGTCGATGGCCTTCAAAGGTAGATCTCTTCGAAGCGGGCCCGGGGTCGTAGGAACCAACACAGAGCCTGGCCAACGACAGCCAACTTCTGGTTCAATATACCACGTATCTCGCCATGAAGTTCGGTCCTTTGTTGACAGGCCAGGAGTGTTGACCGAAATCAACCGTCTGTTCGATGATCAGCCTACACAGTCACCTAGGATTGTTATATTGCAAGGGATGGGAGGTCAGGGGAAGACGCAATTGGCACTTCGGTATTGCGCAAATACTCGCCTCCAAAAGCAATTCAACTGCGTATTGTGGATAGATGCTTCTACTAGAGCTTCCACTGTGCGAGGCCTGGAGGACGCCTCTGAAGAGCTTAACCACAGCAATTTAGACCTACCGGATGCCGACGCCCGGATAGCGTTTGTGAGGCGCCAGTTGACGACCGTGAATTCATCATGGCTTCTAGTACTCGATAACTATGATGACCCAGCTGCATTCGATCTTCGAGAGTACATACCTAAGTGTCCTCTTGGCTATGTGCTAATTACTAGTCGAAGTACGGATGCTGAGAGGATCGGGTCAATGATGCATATTTCTGGTATGACAGAGGACGAAGCGACGAGCTTGCTGTTCAAGCAACTCGACAGCTCCGAGGACCCCGCTAATCGAACCGCCGCGACCGACATCGTTAGGCGACTGGGATATTTACCCCTCGCAATAGACCAGGCTGGAGCATACATGAAATCTGAAGGCGTCCCCTTGGTAGATTTTCTCAGCTACTACGAGCGATCTGCAAGAGAGATATTCAACTCTGTCCCAAGTTTGTGGGAGTACACCCAGTCTGCTCCGAGCGGGAATGGAGAGGAAACAACAGATGTCATGGCAAAAACAGTATTCACAACTTGGAATCTCTCATTCAGCTTACTGAAACCTGATACCTCTACGGGCCGCTTGAAGGCTACGGTCCTCTCTCTTCTGGCTTTCTTCCACGAACAAGAAATCTCGGAAGAATATTTCCAGGCTTATTGCTCAGCAAACTTCTCCCATCAGCGACCGGAATGGATGTCCCTGTTTACGGATGAGCAGGAGCAGTGGTCAAGCGGGAAATTTGACTCCGTGATGCGGGAATTCTCCCGACTGTCACTAATCACTACGCTCAATACAAAGAGGAAGGATACAAAATATGCTCTCATATCCCTGCACCCTCTCGTGCGAGACTGGATCAATCTACGTCAGGAGAATAGCGTACACAAAGCGAATTTCGTGGAATTCACTCAAATACTGGCGGCCGTGCTCTTACCAGAGCTGCGGGATCAATCCTCATTTAGGCCGGGGTTTGAATGGTCTTTCCTTCAACGTCGTCAGCTACACGCCCATGTCACGTCTTGGATGAGCGCATTCAAAAAATATAAATCAGTTTTATGCCTCACAATCGTCACTTCAGAATATGAAGGGCATTCAATGGTGACCTGCACTGAGCAACTAATAACCATATATATATACTGCATTAATCTATTCGAGGATAGCTTGGAGTTGTCACAATGGATCTGGGAGCTTTGCGACTTATCCGATAGCCGCATGCTACGAGTCAAATTCGTGGTAGGCCTTTTCGAAATTAGAAGTCTTAACCATTTGAAGCGAAGTGAAGAGGGAAAGCGCAGAAGCCGAGAAAAGTTGCAATATTGGAAATCGATATTCGGTGATGATGCTTCCTACGACGATATGCTGTCTGGGGCCGTTGGCTTACTCATCAACGCGCTTCTGAGTACTGTCAACTCGCAGGACAAACAGGAAKCCCTCGAGCTTTGCAAGAGCCAATTAGAAAAACTCCAGAACGACGAGCGAAATATGACTAGACGTTACGAACTCTTAACCAACATAATGCTTGCGGCTCGATATTTAGGCCAAAGCGATGTCTGTGACGCGACGCTAGAAACTATTTTGAACGAGACAGTGAGATGCGACGGAAATAACTCTTGGATGGAATTCTGGGACACTTTTATCTGGTATCAGGTCACCCTGTGGGTTATCACTTACTTGAATGATCCTGCTATTCTGGGTCAGCTCAGTCAAGCGGCGGTTGAATGGGCTGCGAGTCTGGGCGGGGTGACCTATCTTGAGATGCGCATTATCAGGGCATTAGCACTCTCAAAGATGGAGAAATCCGCTGAAGGAGAAGCTCTGATTCGGGATTGCATCGCGGAACTTGCACTTCTGCCTTTTAGGCACAATGTCCATGTTGATACATATGAGACCCTAGGCGATATCCTCAACGACCAGGAAAGATATGAAGAATCCTATGAAGCTTACAATTCAGCTCTCTTACAACTGCATGGCCCGGATTTACAAAATATCAAGCTCCGCATCTTGGATGAATGCGCATTAGTCGCAGAGAAATTCAACCTCGAGCTTGCCGATGCCCTTTGCACCTTCAGACTATCACTCTTGAATGAGACTGACGATCGGTATTCTATCATAGGTAATATCATGTCTTTATATCATATAAAAAAAAAGATTGGGGCTACACAAGATGGTCTAGAGCTCCTTGTCGACGGACTTGAATTGTATGGCGTCGAATTTGTTCACAGAAAGAATAACATTCAGCGACCTCATCTCCGACGAATCAACGTCGTCATAGATTTAAACGATCGGGAATCATTGCAAGGCTTGATGGAAGACGGGATAGTTCAGACAGATCTCATGGAAAGGCTCGATAAATGGTATGGCTTTGATCTGTTGATCCTGATGGCAGTGCAGTTGTTGAGAACTACAAACACTGCCCCTGCGGAGCAAGCGTTTAGTCTCGCCAAAACTGCTTTCGAGAACGCGAAAGATATTGACGATCGAAACATAAATAGTTTCATTAGCTGGGCCATCTGTTATATACAAATGTGCTTCGAAGTCGACGGTGATGGCCGGAGAGTGCGAGATATTTTAGATTGGGCTATGCTTCAGATCCACGAAAGGCTTGAGAACGGCATGGATGGCGTTGAAGATTGGTTGAAAGAAGAATTAATGGACGTAATGGATCTGATCAAGCCTCCTAAAACTCTATCCTCTCGTCTCGCCACAATTACATCTCTCTGGGCAAAGCCCATTAGCTCGAAGGCAATGCGGAGACTATCTGTCAGGCTCGCTAGGACGAGACGTTTCAAACTGCCTGGATTTTCTTCCCCGCGGCCAAGCTTGACCGTTAGGCGGGGCCTCGAGTCAGTACATAATGTTGCTGCCTCGTCCGCTATCACGACCACGGTGGAGTTGCAAGGTCGTCACACGTCGCAAGCATCGAAGTCCTCAACAACATCATAATAAGAGATCGCTCTATATAGCCTCGCAGAAAATCGAGACTTCGCAACGCATCGGCCGCCCATGGGATCGCATACGCTAGAAGGAGAGAGTCGGAGAATCTCGTTTCGGAGGKGTTAATTCTACTAACAAGCCCCATATCGTAAGCAGGGCCAGTGCTGCCGTTAGTTAAGCTCGGTATGTTGTCACTCAAGAACTTTTCTCCAAGGATGCCGCTGACGTCCATCTGGATAGTTGACCTTGACCTACCTACACCATTCGATAACTCTTATACATGAAACACTTCACTTTAGTCGCGTCGCTTGACTTCACCCGTACGAGCTGGTTCTGTACTTCTTTACGCGAAGGTGCTGCACTGAGTCTCATTCTATAAGCTGGAGGCCGACTGTTGCATAATACGTGTTAGCGGTCGGCCTCTGACTCTATTCTCTCGCCTACGTACTATCAAGTTTGAGGGTGGAAATGTACTTGGCTAGCTTGGTCGTGATGAAGCGGCACTGTAGCCTGCTAGAGTTCTGTGGGAACCTCTATCTTAGCTTTGCATAATGATGCTATTCGGCAATGATGACTCTCCCAACGATGTGTGGCAATTTTCTATCGCTAAATCTTTTTATCATCTCAGGACTCGGCGTTGAGGGGTACCGGATTACGGAGACTGGGTAGCGACTATGCTTGGGCTTCGGAGGACGTCGTTTGGGTCTTGAACTTATCCTAGTATTCTCATTCATGGCTTATGGGTTTCTTGGCCTTGATAGGGTTCCTTAGCCGCATGGGAAAGGTTCATATTTGTAGCGATCAAATGTGTCTTGTTGGTAGTACTATGTATGGCTCCCTAGGATGAATTTTCCTCTTTAGAAATGACTTACGGGCTTCGACTCAACCTAGCTAGGACATTGGCATCAAGACCCGTTGATAGTGCAATGATCATGTGAACTCTGGTATGTCAATGATTAGTATTAGCTGTATTAATTATATGTCGTATTCTATCATGCAAGATTTCTATTTCCCGCCAAAACCAATGACGTGCTGCTGAGGGCCTTGCTGTTAGCCACTCCTAAGCAAAAACAGATCCAAAACTCTATCGTAGGTCAAGCTTCAAATTGCTGCCTCCCGCGATCCGTGCGCTGCAAGCTCAGCTCCTCCGTAAAAAGCGAGGTTACGAGCCCGAGGCCAGAAAATCCGACAATGACGTAGAAAATGGCGCGCATGGACGTTAAGTACGCGTCAATGACAGGGGCCATAACGTCGGCGGGGAGATTCAAGGTCCGCAAAGTTGGGATGAAGGCGACGGCGTTGTGAGGGTCCCTCAGGACGCTCAGGGAGTCGGGCAGCTCCCCGACGACCGCGATCGCCTGCCCGAACACACTGCTAAACACTGTCGACCCGATGGCGAGCCCGACCAGGCTGCCAAGGCACCGGAAAGTGAGGAGCAGCATGATTGCATGGCCCGTGTCGTCAACGTGCGCCACGCTCGCCTGCATGGGGATGTGCAGGAGACGTAGCAAGGCGCCGATACCCGCACCCCAGATAATTGGAATACCGTAACTCATGCCGGAGGGCGAAGACGAATCGAGGAGGAGCAGTAAACCAGACCCCAGAATTGCCAGACTCCAAGCTATCCAGATTCTAATTTTATACCCCATGCCAGCCTTTCCGACCGCTATCACGGAGGCAATCGCGCCTAGAACGCTGGAAAAGCTGGTGGGCAGTAGGGTCAGTGCCGCCCCGATACGAGAATCGAGCGTTACGGCTTGGAAGTATAAAGGTAGATATTGTAGAAGTGTGAACAATATTATGCCGTGGAAGAACCCGCCGCACAGCGTTACCGCTGCTGTCCGTGAATGGAAGATCCGGTACGGTATAACAGGCGCCTCGGGCTTAGCCTCATATACCGCAAAGCCGACAAGAACTGCAGCGCCCAGAAGCAGGGTAAGAATCGTCTGGTATGAATTCCATGGATACAAGGAGTCGGCCCAACTCAGCGGCAACACGAAAAGAGTGCAACCAATGGCGAACAATGACATGCCACCCCAATCTAAGCGCTTCACCTTCGCCTCGAGAGACGATTCTAGTGACCGTAGGCGGAGGAAGAAGACTAGCAGAGGGAAGGAGATGCCTAGAAACGGTAGATTGATCCAACCTATCCACCGCCAGGTAACGAAGTCGCTGAAGAGGGCCCCGATTGTAGGTCCGAGGACGCTCCCAAGTGAAATGGGAAGAGCCATGATACCGAGATACAACGGACGTTCTTTGAGCGAAGTCATATCGGACACGATAATCTCACCAAGGACATCAAGACCGCCAGCACCTAAACCTTGGATAACGCGGGCGACGACGATGGTGACCATGTTCCGGGCGAGGGAAAACGTGAGAGCGCCAGTTGTGAAGAGTAAAAAGGCAACGTATAGAGGCGGCTTACGGCCGAAAACATCGGAAATGCTCGCGTACAGGGGTTGACTGACAACTAGGCCTAAGTAATAGGCGATTCCTGCCCAGAAGGACTCGAAGGTGGTGCCATGAAGCTCAGCCGCGATAGCCTGGTTGTTGTCAGTACGGCTTGTAAAGAGCTCCCCGCCTCCTTTCCTAAAACGAGTACAAGAAAGGGGCTAGAAGACGGCTTACCGGAATAGCTACCGCGAGGGTAGTAGCATCTAGGGAGAATAAAAGGACGAGTATATTGATAGCGAAGAATGAGAGGTAGAAGCCCAGCGGCTTCTTCGGTGTCGCATCACCCTCTGCAGCACTGGCGTCCCCCTGAACTTCTAATGTTTCCGGAGCATCAGTCTCGCCTGGCTGAGCCTCTGCTTCTACCGTACCGGGACCCGATATTTTGGGCTCAGTGGAGAAAGACTCCTTCGCGCTGCTTTCTATAACCGCGTGTGCCATATTAATGAACCCACGCGATGTCCGTCTAGCTTCCCGAAAGGGAGGKGAGGTTGTAGGTCGCACACGCGGGGCTCGGATCCCGATTGGCGACAGCAATTAGATCCGCACAGCCCGAGATCGTGTATAAGTCCGTTAAATCGTGAAATTTAGCTGAGTTTGTTTCGATACATTATATGGACGAGTAATGAATAAGGTAGGTAGACATTCAGATGAAGTAATGGACGTAATGTTCAGAATGCACGAAAGATAAAATTGATGTTATTATTGTTTTTTCCCTCGAAGTTCACCGGCGGCCTCACAACCGCGAGATCGAACATGGATTAATTAGGAGGTATAGTGAGCCGATCTGCCGGTTAGCTGCACCGGTACCTGCGATATACCCCTTAAGGAGATGACCTAAGCTTGAAACAGTGGATCTGTTAGCGGAAGGCAGAATCTTATCTCGTCTTCAGCCCTACACGGCGCTACTGATAGCGTAGGTGCCGTCTAGCGATATCTTTAGCGAGATTAGGGAAGCATCCACTTTTCAACCCGGTCGGCTTCTAACCAAAATTCTCGACGTGCAGCGTCATTCTCACTTGATGATACGATTATGGTTCCCTGGAGGCTGCCTATAAGATGGATAGGCGCGTTACTCGCTTTTCACCACGCTCTAGGGGTAGCAACAAGTGATCCTGACAACGTTGAACCTTAGAAGTTGTATTAGAGGTATCTACTTGGGTAGGCTAGGTAAGTATCTCTCGAACTTGTCTTTCCTCAATCAGCTTGAGCTTCAGGAGCATAATCGCGCCCCCTAGCACAACATCTTTCTCATCCATGTCCAACTGCCACTCAAAATAAGCGAGTAGGGCTGCAAAAAGACATCTCAACTTGGCTTTGAAAATTCTGACTAGTGCACGCCCAAGGACCATGTAGAGAACTCAGAAACTGGTAGTTACCTGTCGGTATCGACTGTATTATTGAGGTGTCCATCTTACCCAATCCACCTTTCGGTCAGAACTCGGCTGCATTGGGGCTCCGGAACGTGTGGGACCTGTTAATTACCTAGGTACACGGTAAGATCAAAGATTTCGGTGCCTTTTGGAATTGGTTGCGCGGCCAAAGTTATGTCTCGGCCCGGATGATGACTGGGATAGACGCAGCGTCTCATTGAGCACTCCGTTGAGCAACGGGGTGACACTCCGATATGCTAGGGATGTCTAGCTCTCTATTTGTCGTTTCTCCGCAGATGCAAGTGCCCTCTGAACTTCGGTTCGCGGCGTGCTTTGCCGGACGAGATCAAGAGCAAGCAGATAACATGCCCAAGTTAGAGAGTGCTGAAGTATCAGTTCTTCCTTCAATTCAATTAAAATAAGCGGCTTCTGGTCTATCGAAACATCTATCCTGCTGCTAGATTTGTCAGTTATCTCTTCCAGCGCTACAACACCATTCGGTTCCAGCAACGAGCGAGACGACCTGCAAGCTGAATACCATCGACATAACCATTCACGCATCGGTACATGGCGCTACGAATTTAAAACAACTGTAAACTGGAAATTAATTGGGATTGCTAGGATATTTGATTTTACTATTATCCTAAAATCAGAAACAATTGGGCTGGGTGGTATGTATTAACCCATATCTTCGACGGGAGACATCCACCTAAGCCAGCCCTTGTTTGCACCCCGCCATCCCACCCTGTACCCAGAAGGATGCAAATTGATTCGTTAGGAAGAGATTACCTACATGGAGTAACGACTTAGAAGTTGACGTAGCCCTAAGGGAAACCTCCCGGTGGGAATTTAGATATGCTAATGAAAGACAACGAACTTTGAGTAATGTACGAAATGATTAGGTGGAAGATATCGAGTTGCAGTCGAGTTGTGTATAAAATTATCTTAGGCCTAGGTGGTACCTTACTGAGACCTACTTCGTGAGGGAGTGCTAGCAGTCCCAGCCCCCGGGTTCCTGCATTAGCTCTCGTCGCCCGTACCGGGTTCCGTCGTGCCTACGTCGTGGTGCCCTGTCGACACCCTATCTACTAGGTAGCAGCTAGGTGCAACTACACATCTGGTGCCTGCCTGTCAGAACTCCACTGGCTTGGATCCCGTCCAGGGTTAACCGGGTTCCGAAGCCGCTCCAACGAAGCACACCTCTCATTTGAAGCTTATTATTTTTATGTCCCCCTGAAACGCAACGACCAACACTGATTGTTAATTTGAAAACACTAAAAATGGAGTTTACCTCTTATAGGCACGCTAATAATGATGCCTGGTACGAAGAAATATCAGTATATACCTCCTATATTCATTAGGGAACTCAGCAACCACTCGATCCTTGGTCACGGAAGATGGGATATTTGTCAATGAGCTGAAAAGCATGGGTTGCGCCGTCAGATTTGTAAAAGGCGATGAAACAAGCCTCGACGACGTGGATAAGGAAGTTTCATCAGCGACTCATCCCCTGAGAGGAATTGTACAAATATTGATGGTCCTTCGCGATCAGAACTTTGAGGCCATGGCCAGCTTTGATGAGTAGTGATGCCAAAAGTTGAGGGGACTTGGAACCTTCACAACGCCACAGTGGCTGCCAGTACAGAACTTGATTTCTTCGTACTGTTCGGATATCTTTCAGGAACAATTGGACAACAGGGTCAAGTGGACTACGCCATCGGGAACACTCTCTCGGACGTCTTCGCACAATATCGTAGTGGGCTAGGGCTTGCCGCGTCTGTTACGGATATTGGAGCAGCTGACACTGGATTCATATCGCAGTAGCAGCGACTAATGGATGAGATGAAATCTAATGGGTATAAGGGAATTTCCGAACGAGAACTTTTGGATGCGATGGCGCTAGCTACAATTCCTACAGCAGCCCTGTAGAAGATCTGGACCGAACGATTCCCACTTCGTTGATGGAAACATCGAGTCGTACATAGGGAGGAAACACCGCCGGATGGCTGCATATCAGAGTGGTAGCACAGACGCCACCATGGGTGGCCATGTCTAACGAAATTTTCTTGGCTAGGTAGTGCCAAGGCCGTCCCGTCCCTGCTTAAGGTTTTTGAAGCCACTTGCTCACGAGGTTGGGAAGCTATTTGAGTTATTACTCAAGCCGCTGGAAGACTCGAACACACCTTGGCCGTTGGTGGATCTAGATCTTGGTTCCCTGATGACACTCGAGCTACGCATCTAGTAGAAACAGATTTTCTGCTTTGATACTAATGTACTTGAGATGCTCAGGATGTGCTCTCTCGATGCGCTCGAACAGCACGCGGCGGAAGGATTACTGAGGATTGCCACAGAAAAACGGCGAGCTGAAGGGCTCTAAATGAGATGGCGTTTAAGGCGAACCGTGGTGATACGTTAGGTATAACAGGGGCTATTTATCTAGGTAAACTTTAGGTAATCAATTGGTGAGTGACATATTGTCCGCAATAATTATTCAATACGAAGTACTGTTCACTGCTTGCTCATGCTACCCGCCGCGGGCGGCGTGCGCTGATCGCCTTGCGGGGGAAAAAGGTACTGATGTCACACGGCGAATCCCACTTGACATCCATCCCATGATTAAATTATTCATGCAAAGTTTCTCAAACTAATAGGTAAGCCTTGGGTGTTCTCTCGTGAATTTGATCGGCGCCCTCCCTCATGCAATATAAAGAATCAGCAGTGGATTTTACCTTTACTGTCTTTACGCAGGATGGTATCGATAGGATTACCCCGGACCCCCTAAAGTGCCAAGTAAGTGTTGGTGCCACATCCAGGACATTGTGCGTGGTACCAATACCACCCAAAAAGCACACGAAATCTATCAGGGAACCTATCATAGCACACTTATTATACTGATTTAGAATCAAGATGCAAAAGGTATTACCCGTGGGGATACATTTCGACTCCCATTGGCCTCGAGCGCCTGGGAAACACGTGGTAGCACAGGAGGCTCATCCTGTTGCTACTGCGGCCTTTTTCACGTGAGAAACGGACGCCCAAACCTGACCCGATGCTACGGATCACCAATCCCGACTCGACCGTTTATATCCCATAACCCCACCTACTATATTCTACGTCGGCCGCAAATCGTGCGGAACATGCTGATAGATCAAGAACGTACCTACTCAGTGTTAATGGATGCCATCGATGGCCATAAACGTAAGTCAAGATCGTTACGAGCGAACCAGCTCTATGAATGACTCTCAAGTGTGACTTTTTTGTCGCTAGGCCGACTAATTCTTGACACAATGTAATGGCGAGAGCGGAGAGACTATTGACTGCAGAAAAGAAGGATTTAATTCTTATACGACGATCCGATCCTTCGGACCAGGATTCCTATTTAGGTGTAGAGCCGCCCGTCGTGTCGGACGTCGTCATATTAAGGTGTGATTGAGGCGAGCTACGTACCTAAATTAGCTGTTGGTTTGTCCCGGACACAGGATTCACATTATAGGATAACGTTACAACCACCAGATCTAATCAACATCAGTCAAGCATCTGAATCAAGTTGCTCAACCAAGGTTCACAGTGTCCTGTGACACCCTGATGCGGCACGACCCGGGGTAACATTTCCGCGGAATGGTTTCCATCAACGGCGAAACTGTTGGTGCGGGGCTTCGACGATGCAGCAGCAGTGTAATATACCGTCGAGGTTTATATTGTACATGGGTAGCACCTCGCTTCGAATAGGACCGATGCCCAGGCGAGAGCTTACAGTCCAGGCCACTGGGTGCTAAGTGAGAGGAGACTAGTCTAGGCTAGACCGCCCTTAGGTGCCATTGCGATTATGACAGGCTGACAGACGGGCTGAGTCCTATAATAACAAAATATCTTGACAGTCGAGACCGGTAGGKATTTTCAAGATGGGTGCATGTATAGCCCAGCTCTCTCGGCATATGCCATGGGCATGGGTAGTAAGCTCCATCATACTGCAAGTGAAATCCGTTGATTGAATGCACAGATATCCGATCTGTTACAAGCCACGACCTACCTACGTAGGTACTTTAGTATATACGAACTCGTACGATTATGGCGCCCCGGAGTGCAATCCAGTCGGTGTAAACCGAGTTCTGTGCCTTCATCATGCATCGGATGAGTAGGCTTAGGCGGGCAACTACTGTCCAATTCCGTCGGCGCCTATGGATGTACCTACATTGGATTGTTGGAAACTCTCCTTCTTGCTTCGGAGCTGGAAAACGTGGTCGTACTAGGCTCCATATGGGCTTGCCCAGGTAGCCCGCTAGCAGGGATGCTACCTAGGATCAATCGCAAGCCTTAGATAGGCGGGACCTTGGGGACCGTGGAAGCGCTGGGAGCAAGTAGATGATTGCGTATCCAGGTAGTATCTGAGGGTTTTAGTGGAAATAATAGTAAGCATATCGAATCACGGGCTTGCTGGATCTGCAGCAGCTTGAGATAGGGCAAGCGGTCATGGCATTGAGCTTATGGCATGTCGACTCAAGCTTCTTAAATGGGTCGGAAGATCTAGCTATAGGATGACCATTAAGGTCCCTAGTTTTGGACCCCGAATCCTTTTTGATTACCAGGTACCTAGCTGTTAACCAAACTTAGACTTTTGAATTCGAAGTGTCCGTTGAAATGTATTATATTCGCCCCTATGTCGACATACATAGTCGGGTGTGACTATTATATCCATTATGCCTTCAGAAAAGCGTGTTCGGACAGACGAGGTAATTTTCCTAAAATCCATTTAGGCATGAATAGAACTAATACTGATCAGATGTCGAAGGAGACGAGCGGGAAGGATTACGCAGGTGAGCGGGGGCCACTTAGCACCCCAGATCGTTAGGCACGAATAAAAACTCATCAGTGTTGGCAGTATGTGATCAATGCCGAATCAAGAAGATACGATGTGGAAGAGAAAAGCCTTTCTGCTCCAACTGTACGCGTCTTGGTCATAAATGCGAATGGTCTGGGAATGGCAAAAAGGGCAATCAGACAGTCCTCCTGTAAGAACATATTGCCCTAAACGGACTTCTTAACATGCCACTAACGTACAATAGAAGCCATACCATCGAAGCATTAAGTAAGCGTCTCGAAAGCCTAGAAGTATGTCTATTGCCCCGGTTCTGTTTTCCACATCACCCACCACAACAACTGACGGTCGTCGACAGAATGCGCTAGCAGAAACACAAAACACTGTGAAGCTATTGGTCTCGGGGACCACAACCAGTGTAGATGCTCTCGCAGCATTGCAGTCCAATCATGCCTGGCCTACAACGGAGGATACAACCCCAATTAGTTTCGAGACGCCAGTCTTCAAGAGGCCTATTGGTCACTTTATTAGAGGCTACAATGTCGAAGACAGCGAGAGGTATTTTGATCCCACATCACTCGAGTCTCTGTTATATAACATTAGGGATACCATCCTCGAACCCATTGTAAACGATGAATATAGGAATCAGAGCGTAAAGGAATGTGCTCTCCTCGCGCAGCGAAGGTTCGACTTCCTAGTATCTCGAGAGGAAGAAAGTATGCAGAATGGCATACTTCCTACAGCGCCTCCTATTCCTACCTTGCAAGCCATGGTTGAGCCGTACTTCGCAACCATTAATCCCCACTTCCCAATCTGGACCAAGGATTCCTTCATGCGAATTATCACGGCTTTACAAGAATCGGATTCCTCCGACCAGGACTTGGGGCGGGTTGTATGCTCTAACAACCTGGCCCTCATGACTTTAGCAGAGAACTTATCGCMCCCTCCTCATTCAGACAGGCTGAGGGGATTCAAGCCGATACACAAGAGCTCATCAATTGATCAGGATCTCGCTAAGGATTTCCTCGCAAACGCAAAGAGAGCGATAGAGCATGCAGAGCTTCTCCTCTTACCTCGACTCATTAACGTCCAGGCTCTCTTATCCCTCGTATGCCAATAGCCCCCAGAAGCCGTCTTAATAGAGCGCTGCTAATGTTTCGTTAAAAAAGTGTGTTATAGCCCAAGAACATATGTCTCCATCCGTCTTCGCTAGACTATTCAACCTGGCTGCTCAGTGCGCCAAATCTATCGGTCTTCATGATTGGGAAAGGGGTACTCGCGAGCAGGCAATAGACGAAAGCAGCCGAGAAAGACAATGCGTATCGTACTGTTTATACATTCTCGACAAGACTGTCTGCTGGACTGTCGGCACTTCCCCTCGCATTCCAGCCTCCGACATATGTATTCCGAAGTTACTTAACAATAGTATTATGAACGACCTCATCGCTAAAGTAAAGCTTGCCGAAATAAAAGAGGAGATATATCGGGAGATTTATGCATGTCGAGCTCTAGCGAAGACGGAGGAACAAGTACGACTGCATATATCCAAATTGAATCGGAGGCTACAGGACTGGCTGACCGATACGGGTATCAACTTGGAGGATATAGGTAGTGCTGCTCCCTCAGGCTCTATCTCGAAGATCGAACTGTCTGTTGAGTTTTCATGTGCTCAGCTATTATACATGTGGCCCTTCAGAGAGCATCCGGATGTCATGTTTCGCTGTCCAGAAGCTAGCAGAAGGTGCATGAAGCTCATGTTGCATCTATGGCGATCACCGACGGAATTAGGGTACCAGGGAATATTTCCACGGTTAGCTATTTTCAGCCCCGCCCCCTTTTTATACCCCTTACTCCCTACGAGAAACTAAGTTCATATATACAGCATTGTCGCATCTCACCCGCCTCTCTATCTTCATGAAATGTGCGCGCACCTACTTTTGGGGGAAGAGGGACGGGATTCGGATCAAGAGCTGCTTCGGTCATTTACTGAGATGCTTCAAGGTGTTACCAACCTACAAGAGGAGGATTCATACAATAAAAGATTATGCGAGGTATCAACCATCCTTATGGAAGTAGTAGTTGCTATGGAGACTCGGAATAAACGACGAAAGATGCAACACGCTCCGTCGCCCTCATCAACTTTACTCTCATCTTCTACTTCGCCAAGCCATATGCAGCTCAAGTCTCCTTCTTTAGATACACGCCCTCACAGCTTCGAGAGCAACGCATCCCCGATCCAAGGCAGCAACCTGGGAACTTCCTGTCTTACCGTTTCAGGCTTTGAGTCGCTGATACCTGCAGCCGATTCTGGGAGTTGTCCAGAAAACCCACTAGCCACGATGATGAAACCTTTGGAAAAGGGGTCATTCGAAATATTTGATCTTCTTGAGTATAGTGAGCCTCAGATTGCAAGAGGCGAAAACATTACGGAGAAAGATATGTGGTGGAATTGAGACATCGCCGGCCCGGTCCTTCTTGCCCGTTATAGTGAATAGGGGACCCTAAACGCAAAGGGGTGTAATAAACACACCTTCACGCGAAACGTGACTAGAGACTCACATGGTTCTCTTGGGATAGAATAAGGTATACATAGATTGGTCAAAGTTATCAAGCATGTATGAAATGAGTGGGTTGTAAGAGGATCAGGATTCTGCTCCTCAAATTAGGTCATGGTACCAGTTACTTTCATGCATCTGCGTCTTTCTTCTTTCTGGGGCACATGAGCTCCAAGATGAACCTCATGCCATCGTTGCAAGGCTCCGGGGGACCCCTGGAGTACACATCATTGACGAAAATCTCGATGGCGAGACCAACACTCGACTTCTCAAACTTCTGTCCCCATGAGTCCTGAAGTAAAGTGCCATCAACTAATGACTCGACTGTGGACGTCACCTTTTCCATCTCGGTTAAGTATTCCTGTGGATACGCGTCCCATAATTCTTTGGCTAATAGATTCGTCCTTACAGATCCAGGACAGATGGCGTACGTTCTGATGCCGTCTTCATCGTAAAAGACGGGGGCAACCGAGCGCATGAAGTTCAATATGCCCGCTTTAGCCGCTGCATATAAAGGTGTAATTGCTTGAGGGTACTAGATGTATATGAGGCGGTGGCATCATGATAATTACTCCGTGGAGGATACTTACTATGCCAGCGATGCTTGAGGTCATAACGAGAACGCAGTTCTTGCCACCGCTCGTGCTGGCTCTGAAGTAATGCCGCGCAAGATAACTAGTCTTGATCGCCCCCTTCAGATTGACATCAATACTAGATTCATCTGGCTCCGGCGGTGGTGACGATATCTCGTGTCTTTCGAAAAAGTTCCCCTTTTCCATAACACCGGCGTTCGCGAACACAAAGTCGAGCCTGCCTTCAGCCTCGAAGACGACATCGAAAGAGGACGAGAGAGATCCCCAGGAGGCGACATCGACCTTATGGAAAGTGCAGTTACTTAAGGTATCTGGCGCTGCATCTCCGTTGGCTTCATTTAAGTCGAAAATGTGTACCCGCCAACTTTTTCTAGAGAACACTTTGGCAACGGCTAGTCCTAATCCTGATGCGCCGCCGGTGATGATGGCTACTTTGGAATTTGACATTATAGACTTTGGCAAAACGAGCTATTTCTTAAATTTATGAGTACCTTCCTACCTACAATAAAGACATTCAAATCTGGTAGTAGAAGCTTGTGAGTTTCCCGTGTCGGGAGACACTGCCGGAGGGTTTTCCCCGCACCGGTACTTTACGATGCTATGCGCCCCAGACGCCGGTCCGGGGTGCGGTCCTGTCCTCCCCTTCGATTGGGGGATGCATTGCTAGACTCAGTGCAGCACTGAACGTCATGATCGACTCGAGTAGGAAATAGAGTGGAATTTATCCGTTACCTACCTTCTTGGTGTACCGACGTTTTCGTATCGAAATACTACTAAGTGTTAATGAAATCTTCACACTATTGGTTGAACAGATATAATCGCCATTATAAGCCTTGATAGGAGTTAGCCCGATGTGTTTTGCTATTTGGGAGTGTATGCTGTGATGTGCCATACAACGAGGCAACCTGTCATGCTATCAAAAGCCGCGGAAATCATTCGTAGTTCGTGGCGCGCCTACATTGATGGCAGAATTTGGGAACTCCGTAGGACTGAGAGATGTCTCAGTTTTGCCGACGCGAGCCATCGCGTGTGGCCTCGAATTAACTTGGTTTGAAAGCTTAAAGGCCACTCAACGACGGCCAAGTCTGCACATGGTAGCGAAACTTGGCTTTTCTCTACTCGAGAGACTATCTGGTGTTCTAGCTTTTCAAACTTTGGTACCTAATCACTCTAGGTTTTAGGTAGAATAAAAAGAGAAAATCTTATTAATGAATTTGCAAAGTACAATGGAATAGGATGGTGTCCCGGATACTTGGCAAAGCCGTGTCGCTTCATACAGCATTGAGTTGGCGTCGCCAATAGTAGGAGTGCACATAAGCTGTCTGTCCCAAAGCTGAGGGTTGCGATGTTATGAGTTGTGATAATGTTGCTGGTTTGTTTAACAATATTCTGAGAAAGATGGTGAAGATTCACTATACGCAACTGACAAAATACTTAACAGCCCCGCTGTGGCTTAATCCCATGTGCATCGCGACCCACATCTAAGCACTCCAAGTCAGAATGTGGGTCCGGATTGGTGGAAGGTTTAGCTAAATAGCTGTACGGCGATCACCGCCTTCCGTTTTGGTGCAGAGGAATCAACATGGTCTCCACCTGCAAGTCGCGACGGCAACTTTGGTTGTAGCTCCCTCGAATTCATGATAGCATAACAGTCGTCTAGTTCTTGCCGTTTTCACCACACTCTCACAATGTGCTCAAATTGATGTAACTCTAGGAAACATAAGAAAGTAATACCTGCCTTGATACCCAATATTGCGAACCTTTTCTTCCTGCCGTTTATTCCTACTTTATTTCTTTTTAATCTGGCATGAACTCCTTCGCGACGAATACGTGCATGTGTATTTTACCTGAACAACCATGTGCCTACCTGCTTGACTCGCAGCCTATTCCCGTCTTCGCTGCTCGAAATAATGGATCGCGACTCACCAAAATCTCTACGGGTCCTAGCTCCGAAGCCCAACGGAAACGTCAACGGTAACGGCAACGGTATCGGTCGCGGCGGGAGGACTTCAACTCAACCATTTGGCAACCGACGAGCGTCCAAGAAGGGCAATGGAAAACCTGATCAGAAAGAGCTCGTGACGTCCGACACAGAATCTAGCCCTAATTCTCGACACCCACTATACTCGAGCCCGAAATATACTCCCAGTAGTAATAGCTTCGGTGCATCCGCAAATAGAAATTCCGAATCGCCGCGCGAAACACGAATACCTCTTCCTAAGAGTACAGGATATATTCCCACATCTCCCACGCAGAAGACCAAACAGCAGAGCAGCCTGCAAAATAAGCCGGGGCACTTACAGACGCAGTCTCTCGACATGCGACAACCTATGAGCTTCAGGTCAGCCTTTGCGCTGGCTCAACAGCAAGAGGCGGACGACCAGCAAGACGACACCTTCAGTATCAAGCATGCTTTTAATATGGCTAGCGCGGAGATGAATGGTCGTATTGATGGTTCTCCTAGCCCAGCTCCGCGAAGTATGAGGCGCCAGTCGTACAGCGCGATTCCACAGAGAGCTTTGACAAGCGGTCCGAATAGTGACCTCGGACAGCATCTTCGACAATTTGACAGAAACCACCAACTTGGTGCAGGGAACGGACCGCTTAATGGCTTATTCAGTAGGACTCGGATTGGGCCTAAGGTTTCGGAAACCGGTAACGTTCTTGCCAAGAAAGCCAGCGACGGTGACCTTGGAGGTTCCCCGGCGCGTCGCAGAAGCAGCCAGCAGGAAATCGGCTCGAATAAGGAGCATCTCAACGCCGCCGTCCCTATTCCGTCTATCGAGTACGAATCCTCTCGTGACGATCGAGACGACCGGGCTTCACCGACCAAGCGATCCGCTTACCCCTCGCCCGAAAAGAGCTACAACTGGCAACTAGATGCTGATTTCACTGCTGGAGATCTCCAAATTTCCGATAGTCCTCGGATCCGTACCAGTCAGTCTAACGGGAAGTTTTCTCGGCAGACGTCAAGTGGTACGAGCTCCCCAGTCAACGGCACCCCAAACATGCGTCGCAGTAACAATCGGCTTGATCAAATTCGGCAAAAAGAGATTGAAGCTGCGAATGCTGTTCTACCGGAAGAAGATATACCTTCCTCCAAACCAACACACAGTCGACTTGATGAAGTACGGGCGCGAGAAATGGCGGCGCTATCTAAGCGAGCAGTAGCTACGAGCAGGCTTGATGAGATACGAATCAAAAATTCCGAGGCCCGTTCTGAGTCACCGGAGACTGGGCGAAATTCTAACAGGGAAGAGCTACGGGGTAGTTCACTTCAGTTAGAAAATGAGCCTGCAAAGACCCCAGAGAATAAGGCAGTATCCGGGACGGAAAAGGAACAAATTTCGGATACACCCCCTACCGTCCTTCGAGGCACGAGTGATCTTAAACTAGGCAAGCCATCTGAAGAGAAGATAGACGACATCAAGACCGACGATGGTAAAAAGAACGCCCAACTACCACGAAATGATTCTCATGACTTACTTCAACGCCTTGCACGAGCAACCAGCGCTAGCCCTCCTGCTGAAACAACCGACCAGGAAGCTATTCTAGGGGATTCTCTGCCAAAAGAAAAATCAGAGAGCAGAGAGAGTAGTCGATCGCGTCCGACAAGGGAAGAGAGGAAGCCTAGGGGCCTAGAGGTTAAGAACCTGGAAGTTAAGAGCTCTAGAGAAAGGCCCACGGTCGGCTTCGCTGGTTTACGACGAAATGTGTCCAGTGATTCTATCAAGGAAAAACGGGCTAGTTTGCATGGATCAGAAGCCGACCCCCTGGATCGCATTGAGGGGGAGCTCAAACTTTTTGCGCCGCTCGATAACTACTCTGAGAAGGGCTCCGTCCGAGCGCCATCGCCTATCCCGTCAGAACCTGCTGAGGAAGAGACGCCCCGGGCCAACAGAGTTGACCCTTTGACGCAACCAACCCCACGTGTCACTGGAGCTTATGTTGAGACTCCCGCCACTATCAAAGTCAAACAAGAAAGTCATTCAGACGATAGAAACGCGTCGAACGCCTCCAACCAAATACCTAACAAAATTTCCGAGCTTCGCATCAAAAGCTCTGGCGAGCCATTAAACGAAGAGAGAGTCAAACAAGAAGAAAGCAGTGGTGCCGACTCCTCAAGAAGGGCATCGATACCACGATCCTCTTCAGTGCCCACAGCTCCGCGTCGCGCCAGATCTACTTCCAGACGTCGTCGGCCTCTCCGTCCCCTAATCAATACAGCCAAGCCTCCGTCTGTTAAAGATGATATACGTGCTATTTTACAACTGAATAATATTGATGATTCGACGCTTGAGGACTTTGACACAATCCTGGCTGACCAGGAAATCAACGACGAGGAACTGCAGCAAATGGTGAACGATACCATGGACAAGATCGATGATGATTTTGACTTCCCGGGACTCTCAGAGCGAGATCGTGAACTTGAGGTTTTCGACAGGATGAGCAAGTCGCTGCAGACCGGTCTTTTAGGTATTCGATCCGCGAAGAAAGGGATTGAACGTCTAGAAGATAAGGTTATGCATACCGAGCATAAGGCAGACCAGGCTCATACTGACCTGAATGCCTCTAGCTCGAAGTCCGAAACACACATACCTGCGAATCCGAATGAGTCCGCCCCCGTCCTACTTGCCATACCCGCTCTATACCGAAAATCCCCCAAATTCAGGCCCACTAAACTAGGTGTATTGGCCCTCGCCCTGTTCGTATGGTACATTCTCGAGTCGATATTCTGTATACTGTATACCACCGAATATGATTGCACACCCCAAATACCTTGCGTCTGGTCGCCAAATGAACCGTATTTCCCATACGCGATGCCTTTCATGCTGGATGAATGGACTACCGGCGGTAAAGGAAGAGCATTGACATGGAAGATTGGTGAAGAGATAGGGGACGTCTTTGCTGATGTCTCAGACTGGGTGATGAATAGAGACCTCACTCAGTATGATGAGAAGTACATGAATGTCTGGCAACGCAAGAGGCATAGGAGACGTCTGCGCAAGCGCGGCTTAATTCCAAAATGGGTGCCTCCTCCGGATTACAAACCCCGATTTGCTGAGTGGAATGCTGCACGCTTAGCCAGGGAAGCTGCTGAAGAGAACGGATATGAAGGAGAGGATGAGACCATGAGCGCAGATGAGATGATTTAGACTAGGCAGCACACTGATAACGCGCTGATACGCATGGAGACGTTTGCGGGCGCTCTCTACGTGACTTACTATAACCCACCGTCTACACTAAACCCTCTTCATTATGTAACCATATGAGATGCGCTTTTTCATTTGCCAGAGGTTGGTGCAAAAGGCGTTCAACGGCATTGACTTTGCAGACTTTCGTCAAAACGGCACATAGGGATATCATAGACGGATGATGGTCAGCTGGTTGGAAGCTATCAACTTACGACGTTTATACCATAAAATTTACGTGGGCCACGGCCACAATATTGTAATGAATTTTTTCTAAGAGCGGTATGTGAAGCTCCATTTACATGAAGACAAGTATTTTTCACTTCTTGTCTAATCACTCACATCATCAAGGTAAAGAAAGTGTCATCTGGATGCGGGACTAGAAAGGGTTGGCCCACAGTGATCTCCATGCCAAGATTTTCTCTTCCGCCTTAAACTGCGACGTCAACTCTCGCCAGGCAAGCCAGATATTCGCTAATATCGAATTGCACCAGATTCCTAAGAATTACCACTTACGCAAGAGAACTGACGAAACAGGAAACGATCAAGATTAAGCTTCAGAACCAGGTGTCCCGGTGAGTCGGGACAAGTAGATCGGGACCCTGATGACGAAATGGAGCCTCTTAGTCTCAGACGGTTTGGCACCGGCCCTTTAGCTGACGACGTCCGAGTTCCTGATTGGGCAATGGAAACGAATTGAGACAAAGCCGTTGAGACTTCGAACTTGATCGATATCGATGTCTGATGTCATTACTAGCGTCCTTGTCTTTGTGTGTAATGTCGCGAAGCTGAAGCATGCTTGCGATAGCCCCGGAAACTGTTGAACTCGGCAACGTAACTTGTCTGAATCGTAAGCTATGAGCTCATCCACTTCATATAGTAGAACTCGTAAGACATATTTAAGACAGGAGATCTATCCAGGATTTTCGTATCGGCTTTAACCCAAACATTATTCACAGCAGTTTCATAGGACGCCTCGACTTAACCAAGATACCCGTAGATCTAAGGCCTAATTCGAAAGCTACCGCAATGACTTCATACACTAACCCAGGAGAATCCGTCCCTCTACCAGGCGCTTTCCCAATGACACCTACGACAGAAAATCCTAGTCTAACTTCCTCGGAATCCCATCATCAGCACAACAGACTACACAAGCGCGAAGATCCTAGAGGATGGAGCGATGAAGAGAAAGCTGCACGTGGGCATCAGTATACTGACTCCGGCATCGGCCTGAATGATTCGAGAACGACAGACTCCCGGGCCTACAGTAGGGCCAACGATGGAGCTTTCAACTCAAACCAGAACGCATCACAAAGCCAGAGTGCCATGCCAGATGGTACTGCTACTGCTACCACGAGACCGACCGATTACCATAGCGATCAGAGCAAGCCAGGCGTCATGACTGGTGCTTACAGTCGTGTTGGTAACAACAACAATGGTCAAGGCCAAACTAATTCTAAGCCGATCACACAAGACCCAACCACCAAGGAACCAACCACAACGGGTATTGGCGCTGGTGGTCCTGCCACAGGTGTAACCACCGCCGCTGGATCAAATTATTCTGCCCAAAATATGAAAAGTGGCGATCGCAACATCGTCCGAAACGGTCTAAGGCAAACTAGTAACGTCGATCATAAGGATCCATATTGGGGCGATGTTTCCTACGGCACCGGAATTTATAACGGCGTTACTGGACATGGCAGCTCCGAGACGCCAGTTGAGGGATCCGTTCATACTCATGGTGCTTCGTTAGGCCATGACCAACAGCGTGCATTCCCACTTTCCACCACCGGCGGCACCACTCACGATGACACCAGCCACCGGAACAGTTCGAGATTCAGAGAAGGCCTAGCCGAATCAGGTGCCGGTGTCGCTGCCTCTGAACTTGCCGAGAAGCACCGAGATCATCACCACGAGAAGAACTTGAAGGAGAAGGAACATACTTCTCACAAGCACGGAGAGTCTGATACTAAGAAGGAAAGTAAAATAGCTGGCATCTTCCATCGAGACCACAAAGAAAAAGAGGCCAAGCCAGAGAAGCATGGTTCTAAGGAGAGAAAGCACGAGGAGGGAACACTGAGTAAAGATGACAGCCCCCTCAAGGACAGGGACGCTGGGGCAGCTCTTGCCGCTGCTACTATAGCGTATGGTTCTAAGGATAATTCCGACAAGCATGACAAGAAACACAAGGGGTCTGAATCCGGCTTAAAAGAGAACAAGTCGAATACACTTTACGACCATCCAAACGAAAAGATCAACGAGCCAACCGGGAGAGCCGAGCCCCAGTTGTCGAAAGACCCCTTCGTGTCTGCCGGTTACACCGGACCTAACAGTCAAAGCAATGCAAACAGTTCTGGCAATGCTTACCCTACCTCAGAAGATGTAACTACTAGAGGTCACCCTTTTACCCCCCAGACTACAGAAAAGTCCACCGAAAAGAACAACTCCAAGATCGGCTATGGACTCGCCGCTGCCGGTGTGGGAGCAGGGGCTGGTTATGCGGCACATGAGTATGCCAACAGAGATGGTGTCAAGTACCAGGAACATTCCTCTCAGCCAACATATAACACGCCTACAACAGCGACGTCTCGGGCGCCCGAGCAATCATCAAACCCAGGCTACACCATCGGCCAACCTCAACCCGGCGCGGGCTCAGCCAGCTCCAGTAATAGCCGCTTTTATGCCAATCCTGGCCACCATGATGAGTACAATATCTTGGCAGACGGTACTCCGTCAGGTATCGACATTGGTAACCGCTACGACGACAAGAACACTGCCGCCTCGTCGCCAAGCACTGGATACAACACTTCAGCCAAAGACAATCACACCGGGGCCAAGGCCGCGGCTACCGGTGCTGGCGTAGCTGGTGTTGCTGGTGCTGCCCACTACGCTGGTAACCACTACAGCGATAAGATCCCAGTATCCGAGACGCGGCAGACGGCTGCTCCCGGTTCAAGGGAGGTCCACGAGCCGTACATGGAAACCACCAGCACTGGCGGAAGTGCTCACACATCGGGTGACCCCAGTCGTCATGGCGAGTACAATGTTCTGAATGACGGCACGTCTTCAGGAATCAACACTGGCGACCACTACGGCGACAAGAAGAATGCCGCGACATCATCACCAACTGGTCTACGGAAGCGCTCAAGCGCTAGCAATCACGCTGGTGCTAGAACCGCCGCCGCTGCCGGTGTAGCGGGAGCTGGAGCTGGAGCCGCTGCAGCATACCACCACAGCAACGACAACAAGAGCGTCTCATCTCCTGCAATCCGCGACTATCAGCCTGGTGCCACCAGCTCTTCCAACACACAGAACGCCGCCGCTTATACTAAGGGCCACACGCGAAACCGTTCATCGACGGACTCCAGCCATGGTGGACAGTACAATGTGCTCCCCTCCGGCACACCGTCCGGCATCAACATCGGCGAGCGGGATCACCTGGGTCGCAAGAGCCTTGACAACCACCCCACCAACAACGCCAACACTAACGCCAAGTCATCAGCCACCGCTGTTCATCCCGCTGCCGTCAGCGCGGGCGCTGCGCCAAAGAAGGATATTACTAATGTGGCTACAGCTGCGGGCGTGGGCGCGACTGCTGCCGCGGCGGCACCGACAGCCCTGCGGTCTGGGGATCGCGTCACGCACCGGTGTAGGAAGTGTGGCGAGGAGAACGATATCACGGAGTACTTCCAGAAATAAGGATGTTCGTGGGTGAAAAGTGAAAGCGGTTATGAATATGATTTATGAATAGGGGTACGGTAAGTAGTGTTGTGGATTAGGGGGCTAGCTGTAAGGATGGAGACGTACGATGTACAATTGTCCCATGTAACGAGGATACGAACAAGCAATATCTTATATGTGTATACAAGGTTCGGTGTATGTTACATGTAGGTTTGACCTGATATGAATTGGTCGCGTCGTGACGTGTTGGCAATACTTTCACTAGGTTGATACCAAGTACATCTAACCTAAGGAACGATCTAATAATCTCGATCTAATTAGAGGTTGTCAATCTCATCATTTTGAAGGAGAAAGCACGTCAGGATCATCTTATGAGTCACCTCTATTATAACGTACAGGAAAACCATTAAACACGTAAGAAATTCGAGCTGTAGCACGTGTCAAGGAGACGTGTCCACCAACATCATACCAATGATTGAAGTATTTTAAGTCATTGTAGAACGATTTATCAGTACTATTACCTTCTACGTAAAACACATGAGCTCTTAGGAGGCGAGCATCTGACCGGGACCTAAGAGATCCAACATGCATACCACCCACGAATCTGTTTTTCGCATAAGCACAGAAGAAACGAACGATGAGAATAAACAGGCAATAGTTTACCTGATGCAGATAGCTCCTGCAAGTAAACAGATGTGTTTGATCAGATTTAAAGATTTATTTATACGGTTGATTGCCTTGGGTAGTTTGCACTCCACGAGTCTGAGCACACTTGGGAATAGAAAACATATATCGTATATAAGCTTTTATCATTCTCCCCTATCTACATGCAGTCTCGATTCATCTCACACTCATAAAAAGCCATTGTGTTTCCATCGTCTACACTACCTACCTAGGTACCTAGGTGCCAAAAAACATAGAAAAAGAACGAGCCTACTTTCCATCTAGGCTGTCAGATAAGCGTCATGAACCCCCTACTACATTCTTACTTTCTTTCTGCGTACCCAACCCACAATATTACTCTTGGTGGCCTACATGCGGTCCCGCGGAACCTACTTGATGCGGTCTGTAAGACCTTATTCATCGAGATCATGCCGCCTTTGGAAGGCCACGAGGATTCGCCGAATCTCGTCTTCTTCAAGATCGATCTCACCCCACCAGCCGGGGCAAGTATTCCCTTCAAGAGTGTTCGCCTAGGGATGAAGCCGGAGGACCCCCGACTCGAGGTCGATGGCTACGTCCCGGGAGCTTTGCTCACTCTGCCGTTAGGCTACGAATTCCCTGGCCCGAGAGTATGCCGCGCAGTCGCGTTCGCCCCTCTTGCCAGGCCGTTGACGCTTAGAAAAATGTTGAGGCCCATCGTTGAGAACGGACTGCAGCACTTCGAGTTCGACATGCTGCGCAGCTACGCCCATGGATACCGCGACTTCGTGTAAGTTTAACATTTTCCTTTCACGGCGCTGCGAGGGAAGAATGCTCACTGATCGGATTACCAACTAGCTACCAAGCTTTCCGCCTGTGGGTCGACCGTGGATATTTCGAACAGCATCTCACCTATGTTTGGCCCAAAGGCGAACCCCTGATACCTGGGCCCCAAACTGCTGAAAATATTTTGGGGAAGCAGTTCGACCAGACTAGGACACCTCGTGATGTTCCCATCCGCAAAGGTCGATTCCTTGACTACGCGCGTGTCAATTATGCGATTCCGCCATATACTAGGGCACGGGAGTGAAGTATTCTCGGTTCCCCTTTGTCTTCAATTTATTTGGAAGCTCGAGGGTGTGTGTTATCGAGAGCGTCTAGCTGGATAGAGATCATTGTCGAACATTATACTGATACCTACCTCCTAAGTAGGTAGTTACCTCTTGTTGTCATAGTAGAGCGGACATTTTAAATCAATTCGTTATGTCGTGATCATTATAAGTTTACAACGACATTGAGGCTGAATTTCAAGAACTGGATAGTTCGCAAAGACCTACCTAATAAGACATCGTAGAGGACCCCCGGGTCTATGCCAATCAGACTTGAGAGATTGGTATCGCTTACTGCCTTGGGAGGCCTAGGTCAGCATCGAGTTACACCTACTGTTGCCCTTTTGATTGAAGCCTGACTGCATACATTGGACGTGGGACTAAAAAAAAGAAAAGGGAGAGATCGTAGTTGGATGCCCTAGGGGTGAGGATCTTTTAGTCGGGTCGCACAAAACGTTCAGCTGTGTGGACCATTGTTGTTTCGTTGTTGACGTCTTCCTGGCTACTTGCTAAAGTTAAGCGACAAAGGCCAGTTTTGGGGATTTGAACCTTGCAGTGATCCATTAATGGGCTTTTTGTAAGGTTCTATGCTCTTGAATATCCACCTGGGTATATCTTGTTCTTTTAATGTAAACAGGTAGTTTTCTGTTTGTCGTAGGGCTGTCAAACCCCCCCATACGTATAATGATGATGTAGCAAGATCAACGGTGGCATTGCATTATACGGAATGTTGTACCGGTCATTCAGCCCCAAAAGCCCCTGGTGGTCCCTTGAGCGGATCCCTGAACTGCCTTACGCCCCTAATTTAACTCTTGGCATGGGGCTGAATAGCCATTAAACCTGGGACCTAACTACATCCAAGCATAGCACCACGGGCGGATGCTGGCGCAGCATGTGGTGGTGCAGCATATTCGCTAGCGATGTGCTGATTCGCTGAAGATTCAAGGATCGTCCCCCATTTGCCGTCATGCAGTTGCTCCTTCACGCCGCACGTTTCTGATGTTAGATAACATCAACAGACGAGTGGAACAGAAGAAATGAAGCTAAGCTGGCTTGTGACACTGCTTTTCGTATGATTAGATGGCGCATTTTGCCTTTACAGCCGTACATAGAAATATCCGATGCGGTATAACTGCGGTACGTCTGGGAGATGAATCCTTCACTATGGAAGCCGGGGTCCCTAGGCTACTTGCAGTTCGCTCCATGGTTTAATTACCGTTGGACTGGTCTTTTGTTTTCTTTATTTCCCTTCTCGATTTGCTTTGTCACCAGTTGATCACAGTAATTTCAACCTTTCTTTAAGCTTGTCCCTGGAATTTACATGTCACCGTAGAGACAACTGGAACAAAGACGGTCTCGTTTATTTCGCATACGGTTTTAATCGAATACAGAATCGAGTAGCCACAATGGATACCCAAGAGAAATTCCTCTMCCTCGGACCTGACGAGCCCCAAGGCAACGAACCCAA
Source organism: Hypoxylon sp. E7406B (assembly GCA_000931505.1). Classification (NCBI taxonomy): domain Eukaryota; kingdom Fungi; phylum Ascomycota; class Sordariomycetes; order Xylariales; family Hypoxylaceae; genus Hypoxylon; species Hypoxylon sp. E7406B. The sequence continues at coordinate 50,003 of JYCQ01000177.1, read as the reverse complement.
GTATCAGCAACAGCCCCAGCAGCAGCAGCAGCCAATGCCAGGACAACCGCCAGTAGGAACTTATGTGCACCCACAGGCACAATCACCACAACCACAGCAACAAGCCCGAGAACAACCTCCAACGCAACCGCAACCGCAGCTACAATCACAACCATACCTAACGGCCTATGGCCAACAAGGTGGTGGGTGGCAGGCAGGTCTCTGCGACTGCTCGCCATGCACGAGCTGCCTGCTAGGCTTCTGTCTACCGTGCATCTGTAAGTGTCTTAGTAGAAATATGGCTGTCAATTAGCTAACACACTTCGTTTCGCAGTAATCGGCCAGACCTCTGAACGGATTAGGGACCCCTCGATGCAGACAGCCGACATGATGAACAGCGACTGCATGATATATACCCTTATCAGCTGCTTCACCGGCTGCGGATGGATGTACGCTCCCCTAATTATTTCCAACATTTTAACTCGAGAAAAAAAAAAAAAAATAAAACTGACATGTCATAGCTACGCCATGATGAAGCGAGACGAGATCCGCAAGCGGTACAACATCGAGGGCAGCGGCGCCAGCGACTGCTGCGTTTCCTACTGGTGCCCATGCTGCGCACTTATCCAGCAGGACAACGAGGTCGTGACGCGCCAAAAGAATGCCCAGGCCGTGATGGCTCAGGGGTACCAACCCCAACCGACTATGCAAATGCCCGCGCCCGCGCCCACCTACCAACAACCATAGATCTTATTTGTCGTCGCGATGATTGTATTCTCTTTTTTCTATGTGATCCATAGGTATTGCCGATATCTTAATGGGGTAGAGGGGTACCTCTATGAAATCAGTTGATTAGGGAGCGTGAAGCTTTTCCCGTTCGGATTCAACCAGCATTTCGATGAGGGTTACCGCGCTTTGCAGCGGTATGGCAAGGTTGATGGTTTGGTTTTGATTGCCATTAGAGCTATATAAATTTTGAGTGGGGTTTGCATGATTGGTTATATACCCAGGACGGATTTTGAATAAATCTTCAATAACGCCGACGCACAACACTTTATGATTGCGCTTGACCGTAAAGGGATGAAAACTACAGACATTTGCTTGCTTACTTACCCCCTAGGAGGTGCGTAATTGTGCATCTTAGGGTAGTCCCGCGACGTCGGATGGGTGGGGGCCGCTTCAAGAGCAGAATATTTGGGATACATCTAGCTTCCTTACAGTGCCAAGAATTGATTTTGCAAACGATATAGGATGTCGATGTCAAAATTGATGTTCTCCGAGGTGGCTAGATTATGGGAGTCGTCGTGTTAGCGACAACATAAGCATATGTTAGGTTTAAAAGAAGTTATGTGTAAGAGCTCCTGCGAGTCATTTGTTGATAATTGTTCATTGAGTCTAGCGTTATACCATAGGGACGAGCCGAGCTTCTGTTGCCGTCTTCAGCGCCTCTGTACGCCATTTATGCTTCACATCTTATGACATCTTTGATGGTTAGTCACCCGTCATACCTGATCCCCTAGCCAAATGTCGGTTGGGTCTTTAAGGTCCGAGAGTCGTATGACGCCGTCCCCGATGGTGAAGTACGCGGCGGTAGTACTTCAAGAGGATGATTCAAGGGTGTGGATTCAGACCCTGGAAGAAGCCACATAGAACCACATGCATGTGAGCTATAGGTACGTACGTCCCCCTGTAAGCATTGACGGTCTGGAGGGGGGAATGCGGGGCTGGGGATCCTCCCCTATCCCCTCAAGGTACAAGAGGGAAATGATAAATAGGCCTTTTCAACAATTCCCTTAGAAAGCTTCACCGCATATGAAGTCTAGCATATCTAAATTTAGCTTGAACAATCCAGAAATGAGGCAAATGGATTTTTGAATCACTTATCGGAAATATTCATCCACTCTCTTTTCCAGAGCCAGAAATACCCAATGGCGGATACTCGGTCGTAGGCATCACCACAAATGCCTAAGGGTGTAAGTGTACCCCGCCAGTAATGTACAACCGACCTGGACTGCTTCTGCAGGCAAACAGTACATCCCATATCAGAAACCTTTATCTCGCCCTGCAATGTAAAGGTCCCAGCGTAGTCTATCCCGTCAGGTGCTTCGACTGTGTAGGTGTCGCCGTCGGCGCTGGTCTTGCGGAAGCGAATTCGCTCTAAGGGCGATCCTGCTTTGCTTCCTCCCCGCAGAACGCGTGTGTAGGTGCCGTACCACTCCCCCTCATCGAGTCTCCTCGATTGGTCACGCACGCGCGTGGTGTACCACGACCACCATTCATCGCCAGCAAAGGGTTGGAAATAACGACCCCGTCCCCCCGAGCATCTTATAAGGTGAGGTTCAAGAAGGGGGAACCGTGGCCGTAGAGGTGTTGTTATGTGCGAGATATCCTTGCCCTTGTCGCATGCGAAGTACCAGGATCCAAGGAATTCGATTTTTCTTGGATTTGGGAGCTCAGTAGGAAGTGTATCTTTTCTGGCTCTCAACCCCAAGGTTCGGAGAAGTGCGAAGAGTGTCGACTTCTCGCTTGTCACATTATATGAATTCCGCGCAATAAGGTCTATCAGAAGAAGCGCCTGGGTTTGTTTGTCTATCCAGGATCCTTGGGACCTGCCATGCTCCTGGCCTATTCCGGCGCTGTAGGGACCCTCGGCACGTACCAAATTACGATAAGTCGCAATTTTCATTTCCTCATTATGACTCAAGTCGTATAACTCGAGTTGATGGGACTCGAAACTTTCGAGACTGCTCATAGCTAAGCAGAAGGCGAACTGTAGGGGAAGCTCCCGTCCAGTATACTGACGGGTTTTATGGCGCTTCAGCACTTCGGAGAAGAAAAAGCCATACATGTCGTCGAGTATAGAAGCAAGCTCGATATCGCACACCGCTGTGCCTACATGCACATATGTCAACATAACCGTCGCAGGAGAATGTAAAAGGGATTCGACAAAAATCGGCACTGACATCCCCAGATGGGCAGAGTGGCAAGAAAGCCTATTAGCCCTGAAAGTGATTTATCTCTGTCTTCAAAATGGACGCCCTTGGACCTAAACCTCGCCGTTATTACTCGTAATTCTGGCAGCACGTCTTGAAACCGGGATACAGCCACGGCAAGGCAAAGCCAGGCCTTCTTCGGGCCATCGTTACGTTGACAGGGCTTATTCGGACCATCAACGTATCTCTGCATAAAGTGTGCCAAAGCGCTTCCGCTACTGAAAGCATTGGAGGTCAGTTTGGGAAGCTGCATGGATTCCCCGACGTCAGCTTCGGATCTGAGGGCAGCAAGGTGGGTTGCGTTGGAATCGTACGTGGCGTTCAAATGACATTTGGTAAACAGTAGCAGTGTCGCATGTCTTTGTAAGATAACGGCATGTTCGGCTGAGTGCCAGAATATCTAGCGCTGGACAAGCCCCAGCGATGACCTGGAGCAACTCGGGAGGCAGGTCGGTAAAGGCTGGCATCGTGGCCTCCAGCAGAAGATTTCCAGTAAGCAAGACAGGAACGTAATCCTGAGGAGTTTGAGTCTGAAATCATAGTAAGTGAGATTATGGTCTCTACCTCTATTTAACACCCAGTTTCAGCATTCCGAAGCTGTGCCCCTCCCTGTCTACCCCACTATGTTGACATGCAGGCTCCTGTGCTAAAGATAGTGTAGAGTCGCAAGAGTTCGCTGCAACGTCAGCTGTCAGACGTCTTTCACCAAAGCTAATGGTTTAATATCTTCAATGTTGGCTGCTTGGTTCCCTCTGCCTCGGAAGCTGTATGATAAGTATGATAAGTATGTATAATGGATAGTTGTGAAATACTCCCTTTTTGAGTTTAGTTTAGGTAATACCCACAAATTCCAAATTCTCTCAGTGGGCTGATCTTATCGGCTGCTGTACATACACGTACATATATCGTGATATTTAGTGGGTCAACTCGATCCCTCCAGCACGTTCATGAGATCAGAGTGGGGGTTTCAGGTTTCGTCTTTCAGCTGAACATTTACACTGCAGCAACCCAAGCAACCCAACCTAGGTATCCCGCTGTTACCTTGGTCGTCTCTCTACTCTTTAGCCGCGAGAATATATCGAATACTAGAATAAATAATACTTTCTTACCTTTATTTTGGGAATGGCTAACTTGTTGAACTTACCTAATGAGATTCTCATCGCAATCCTGGAAATCCTTGCCACCGTGGACCTCCAATTGCTCATTGTTTCACAGTTCACAAACCGACGACTTCAGGCACTAGTCCGGGATGCCATAGACAAAGTTCAGAATCTCACTTCATTTAACTACGAGGATGGAGCTGTGGAGACACGAATACATCCTCTCTGGAAGACCAATTTCAAAGCGTTGTTCAATACGGCAGACTGCTTCACAATGGAGGAAAAGAGAAGGATGGCCTACTTGAGCCTGAATGGTGATTTTACACTTCCCTTCCGCAGGCTTGCATGGGCAAAATCGGAAAACAAGCGCAAGGCATATCTCCATCCGGAAGCAAGTTGGCGCAATATCAGCCTTACCTTCGGCCGTGCCCCCATCACGCATCTGGATATAGTCAAGAGCTATTCGGCTGCAGAGGGCGACTCGGTTGACTATTACCAAGTAGAGCTACCTCCTTCCGGTATGACGATGGGTCTTTTCTACGACGTTCTGCTATCCGAGAAAGCAACGTACCGCCACGAGACGGGGAGCTGGGAACTGATTGTCGGGCGGCGACTACGCAGTTACGATCTCCTGTCTGAGTACGAGTGCTTTATACCGGACGATAGAGAACTAGTGGACTGGGGCGAAGAAGCACGACAGGCCGCTGTGTTGTATGTGCGAGGTGGTCCTGTTAGTCGTCATTCCACTAGTGACGAGGACGATGATTGGATCGGCAGCAGTCAGAATAAGCAGCGGCTACTCCCTTGGCAGGGGCCGATCCAGAACTTTATCTTCACGGGGKATTACAACTATATGTAGAATCGAGATTCATTTACGGATCTAGACTGGATATAGAAAAAGGACCAGAGACATTGTATTTCATCATGAGTAATACTAACCGCAAATCTTGCCAATCAGCGACATTATAAGGCCATAGTTGCGCAGCGTTTCAAGAGAGCCCCGTAGACTCGGCGAAGATGAAGTCCGTGGCGTTCGGTGTACCTAGGCCTGTTTACTAATGCGCTCATAGTAGATCTGCGGAATCGTTCCGAGTGCCGGGTGAGCTTATTCTCAACCAAATCAACCTCAACCTTATCAAATGGTTCGAGCCAATGGTAACCTCTTCTCGCAAAGAATCACAAATCAAATTCCAAATTTGATCCTGATAGGAGAGGCATTTATGAGATTGTGCGGCTGTGCAATGAATAAGCATCAGTCAGAACAAAATGCGATTAACAATCAACGGAGCGCGTCGTACACGTTTTGAGGCTGTAAAACGCCCATCGCCTTAGGTTCAATGTTGCATGTTTGTCACCGCTGCTTCATCTCCATGCACCTCTACCCGATCTACCCTCTAAGCTACATAGGTCTACTCGCTAAGCCAAAGTAGCTGTATGTACCTAAGGCACTTACATAGTAGCATCATAGCCGACATGTTTCAGAGCGTTCGGTACCGTGTATCCACTGCCCCATCAGCCATTGATGTACCGAGAACCAGATTACTAATTGGAAGTTCTAGATAGATCTATCTGGGGACAGTCGCTTCTTGAACCTTCCGTATAAATATATGGATCAAACACCGTCAAGGGATAAGAGGGGTATATTTGTATCTGCGTCCCGATCGCAACATCAGTAACCCAAATTGCAACATCGCAAACAGACTCTCTTCACTTACCACTATTCGCTATTCGCTTCATCTCGTCGCCACAACTCTAATAACTTTAGTAACTCTATAATAATAACCCTCCGACTTCATCATCCCGCTTAACAATCATGGCTCCCTTTGGCAAGATTTACTCCTACCCCAACAACTTCCGTGTTGAGCGGGTAAGTTCTCCGTGATGCCCAATCCCGACTAGCGCGAGTAGCTTGAGTCCAACTAACTCTCTTTCGCAGGCTCAGGTTGCCGCCGCCTTCAATGGCCTCGAAGTGCCCGTAGCCGAGGGCTTCCAGATGGGAGTAACGAACAAGAGCCCCGAGTTCCTAGCCAAGTTCCCCATGGGCAAGGTGCCCGCTTTTGAGGGCGCCGACGGATTCTGCATAGCCGAGGGTGCCGCCATCTGCACCTATCTCGCGCTGGCGGGTCCCAAGAAGGACCAGCTGGTCGGCACCGACGCCAAGACCCAAGCCCTCATTTCGCAGTGGACGTTTTTCGCCGAGACCGAGTTGTCCACGGCCCTCCTTCCCCCCGCCATCATGACCCTCTTCAAGATGCAGCCCTTCGATGAGCAGAAGTACAACAGCTCCGTGGCTTCTGTTGAGCGCGCACTAAAGCKCCTTGAGGTTGCTCTCGAGGGCGGCAAGAAGTMCCTCGTCGGTGACAACGTCACTCTAGCCGATATCATGGTTGCTGGCCCGCTGTACTTCGGCTCCAAGTTCTTAATCGATGCTGAGATGCGCAAGAACGTTCCCAACGTCGTTGCTTGGTTGAAGGGACTGTCTGCTCTGCCGGAGTTCAAGGCCTTCGGCGACTTGGTTCTATGCGAAACCCGTACCAAGGCTTAAAAAGCGACATCGATTCCAGGAGGAGAAAATGAATAGCTGGTCTACTGAGTGAATACCTAGGCATGTTGCATCATGCTTATACCTAGAACTTCTCACAACTACCCATGACTAAGCATGAATGCTTCAGGGAATTGCCGCGTAGAATAGGCGTGGGATGTCCCCGGCCTTCGGAGGAAGAGTGTATCGGCAAAGAGGATAGCAATGTCAGATACCCGGACAAATAAAAAAAATATTTAAGGTTACAAACCTGCCTTCCTACATCGCATCCGGTTTCTAGCTCTTGTTTGCTCTGGTTATTTCTTGAATGCCGTCCGATGTCATTATGTCAGCACCCATTAAAGGAAAAACATCCGCAATAACGAGTGATATTGCGACTTTCTTGTGCGACAGTGTGGGGATGACCTCTCCCCGCCCCTTGCTTTGACACAGCCGCATTGAGATCTACCCACGTTTTGCTAATGTAGTGGAAGGTTACAGTATTGAATTCGACTAAATAAGCGAGTCGGCAAGGCGCGCGCTGCAGGGATGATCGAGCTGACGGCGCAGTATGGCGTACTTAGAGTAACAGCCAGGCACGCCCTACGGACTACACGACTGCATCCGGTCACGGGAAGTGTAATTCGGCCCGGGTCTTGGGACCTCGAATAGGGGGTCCCACTACCCACTACTAGCCAGGTTCTTGCGTACCTCGCAAAATCCCTAACCTAGGAGATGCCCTGCCATACATGTAGGTATACCAGAGACTTCCTACGAGAGAAGAGAATAACCACCGCGCCGCCATTCAAACGACCGCCGGACGCCATGGCGCAGAGTACAAATCCCCATCACCTCACCATCGTCGCGCTAGAAACCTTCTTCGTCCCGGTCCCCAAGTTCGATCTTCCCGCGCCGTACACCTACGAGCTGAGGGAATACGCGCGAACGCGGCCGGACCAGGTCGCGGAGCGCATACGAGACGCCGACGTGATCATCATGACGGTGCTTCCGGTGCCCGGCGACGTGCTGCGGCCGGACGTCTCGCCGCGCTTGAAGATGGTGTCCGTGGTCGCGTCCGGCACCGACTCGGTGGACCTAGCGGCGTGCAAGGCGCGCGGCATCGCCGTCGCCAACACGCCGCACTGCAACGCCGTCTCCGTCGCCGAGCACGCCCTGGCACTGTACTTCGCGGCGCGCCGGTCCCTCGCCCTCTCGCACACCCTGGTGCGCGCCGGCGGCTGGCCGAAGATGGGGTCCATGCAGAAGGCGCTCGACGGGCCCGACGGGAAGCCGCCTAGGACGTGCCGCGACGAGACGCTCGGGATCGTCGGGTACGGAGCCGTTGGTAAGGCGCTCGAGGCTACTGCTAAAGGTCTAGGTATGACGGTCCTGGTCTCCGGACGGAAGGGATCGGCGGCCGCGGAGGGCCGCACCGCGTTCGAGACCCTGATTCGCGAATGCTCCGTCGTGGTGCTGTGTCTGCCGCGGTCGCCCGAGACATTGAATCTGATATCGGAAGCCGAGCTAGATGCCATGAAGCCGTATACGGTTATAGTCAATGTCTCGCGTGGCGGCATCGTAGATGAGAAGGCGCTGGTTGCGGCGCTAAGGGCGAAAAATATCGCTGGATATGCTACGGATGTCTATGAGCAGGAGCCGGCGAGCGATGAAAATAGTCCGCTGGTTGGCCCTGATACGGCGGATCTCAACATTGTTACTACACCGCATGTTGCGTGGTGTGCCTCGGACACGATTGCCAATTATAATCGAGCGACGAGGGAGAATATTGAAGGGTGGCTGCGTACCGGTCACCCAAAGTATCCGGTTGTTTAAGAGACATAGGGGGTTTCAGGCGTCATGTTCCATGTTCATATCTACCTAAAACTGTGCATTGCATTCGGTCTTAGATGGGGTTAGCAATAGATAATGAAAATACTTCATCATTGACCTGTAACTGCCCGTAGTTCGAGGAGTCGCTTTCCAACAGGTAGTATGTAGTAGCTCCATCGCGCCGTGGCTGGTTCACATTTTCGATGCTTCCGAGCCTGAAGTCCTGTTGTAGCCGCATGATAGTATTTTCCATGCATTCTTGATCTCGCGCTGCCTCTCGCCGTCTTTAAGCGTTGTCCTTGCAGTTTGATTATGCTTAGGTCAAGAAAACAAGGGCAAGAATGAAAGGGGTTAGTAGGTAATAGTAAGAAGCAAACCGGTCAACACCTTAGATTCACTGATCGTTACCGACTCAACCACGTGTACCAGAGTCTACGGGTGGTGACCGTAGAATTCAATAGTTGATGCATAGTCCCGACGCATGAACCGCTAAGTACTACACACCAAATGAAAGACAATACGGACCCCTGTCAATGAGATCTGTGAGGTGATGGTGGTGGGCCTCATCTGTAAGCGTAGGTAGATACTGGTTTGAATCTAGCAGAACTCATCATTTCCCCCCTTTTCATGAGCCATGCATCACTGATGTACCGTCCTAGTCCTCCCTCGGTTGACAAGCCCGCAAACAATAATCTTCGCCCCGGGTTCGAGGAAGTCGTCTAATAAGCCGTAAAATTTGGCAAGCCTCAATGCGCTCCAAGTTCTATCTAAATCTGATCCAATGATCCGTAATTTGCTCCTTTCTTCAAGAGTTCCATTATGATATCTAATGTCTGGAACTCGTTCTCCAATCTGCCATCGTGGAGTGCTATAGCTGATATTCGCCTTCTGAGGGGCAACTTTGAGAAAGGAGTGTGTATTGGCTAAAGTAGGCCAGACTATATTCCTCCATAACGCATGCAAACTGCCGGGCTTCAGTGTGAAGGCTGCAGATGTCCCGCGCTTTGGTTAGCCCCGTAACCTAAGAGGAAAATACATAATTAAAAACAGGAAAAGTGCTGCCGAATACAATCCTGGGACCATTTGGAGGTTGCTACCCGCACCCTCGAACACACTTCTCTTGAGCTCAATGTGCTGTTGAAGGGGATGATACTCATCCTGGCCGTAGGTTGCATTCAGCGTCACATTCTCGGGAACCAATCCGTCTTCCAGTCGAATCCACGTAACTACTTCCTCTGTCAGGGTTTCTTGCTTCAACAAGATTTGTCTCCCACCGCGAGCTAGGTTTCCATAGCCTCCATACCCTGTATGACGACCATAGCACACGTTGACACCGTCTCCCGCTGAGGCTTGATTGGCAGTGGTACTTTTCCACTTGAAGCACCTGCAGAAATGAATATTAGCGACCATATCTTTCTATTGATCAATATAGCTCCTACCAGTCATTGTCATGGTCATGGCCGCTGAAGGTTGCTAATAGCCCATCCGTGTTCGACAGCGCGGTCATGAACGACACGTCGTGGCCAGTCTTATCATCAAAACCTCGGCCTTGCCACCAAACCTTTTCCCCGTCGATGCCCGGTTCCCTGCTGGGATTAACACCTGGAGATTGCTGGAAATCGTATGTTGCAGTGATAGGGATATGGAAAAAGGCAAGTGAAGGGATGGTCTTCTGATATTGTTGAGTGAGATTTGCATTGGTTTCCTCAAACCAAGTGACAACCTAATCAATGTTAGCAGGCTCGGTAGGACTGGGAAACGAAGGCAAAGTTTACCGAATCATCGACCCAGTCATGTGGCTCATCTCCTCCCCTGCTGTCAAAAAACCATAGAATAACTTCTGGCACATCTTGATTCCCGGAGGCGGAATATACCTGCAGAAAGTAATTGGAGACCCCTGCCAGCGAGTTACCAGGTAACATATTCGTAGTTAGACTGTTCCTGTAATCCTGCTCTCGTCTCAAAAGATCTGTAGACTTTGAGTAAGCTTGATTGTCGTGATTACCGTACGTCGTTGCCCATGGCAGGCCCAAATCAACGATTGGTGCGACAACCTGATCCAAGTAGAGCGTCACATTGTCGGCCGTTGTGCCGTAGCCCGATATAAGATCTCCATTGAGCACGACTAACTGTGAATTCTCGCGTTCAAGCACCTTCTTCACAACTTCCGCGGTTCTAGCGTCCTGCATTGGACCGTCTATACTGTCTTCGTCTGGAGCAATGTTTTATATTAGAAGCCGTACTGTTCTACCTTGACATGGCCAACTTACCCTCAGCGAAATGGAGATCTGAGAAAACAGTAATCTGAAAGGTGCCATCTGGAAGGAATCGTAGTGCGTGATTGTCGTCCGAGTGGGACAAGGTGTGCTGCGGGCGGTGCCACCAGCTTAGAGATCCGAAAACCATCTTGAGCGCGTCAGGCGGGACCTATCGAATACACAAGATAAAACCTCGGTGTCCGAAGAGGGTTCCAGCGAAGTAAAATAAAAATATAACAGGCGCTCCGGTCGGCGGAAAGGGGGGGAAAGTGAAGAGAAGGGGATAGAGATCGGACTATGGAGTTTCAATCTGCACGTGCGGATGCCATGTCTCATGGAGATAGGTGCCAAGAAATCGTAAGCAATTAGCCCGATACGATAGAACTGTAGTTAGAACACATGTATGCTTCATTGGAGGACCAGTGATTAGGGCAACGGAATGTTGCATGAAGTTGAACTTCCCAGCTTACACGAAATATGCCCCGAGTCCCGATTAGGACCCGTGCGTTCTAAACCCAGGGTGCCTAGGGAGCATAAGCGGGCCACTGCCGGGAGAGGCGCCGCTCGTATCCATTAATAACCGGCATGGTTTACGGAACACAACGTAGAATCTAACCACCTATAAGAATGATCACTCGCCTTTCAATGAAACGAAAAGATTCCCATACATCAACTCGCCTCGAAAGACCCTTCGGCAACATTTAGTGGAGATGGCCAAGTACCTTTTTAACTTGATGGTAAGGACACATTTGCGATCCTGTGGCATGGACTATTGCTTAAGGGTGCTAGGCAATGTATGCGGACGAGGAGCATCTTCAGCCTGACGAAGTGGCCCACGAGATTCGAGGACAATCATCCGACATCAACTCTGGATTTGGTGGTAAGTAAGTAGCTTACTTCGGTCACACATTCCTGCTATTCTTTTATTTGTCCTCTTCGACGAAAAGAAGATTAATCAAGAAGAGAAAACCCAGATTTGTGTGGCTCCATCCACAATGGACTACCGTAAAAGAAGAGGCCATATCTGACCTATCATTCGAAAAGTCGACTAGTCCAGTCAGGAACTACAATAATCTTGCAATGGGCGCAGGAGGTGATTTCAGGTATATCCAGGCTTCCCGCAACGGAATTGACGCCCTTACCAAAGTTGGTCTCTTTCGCGTTCAAGAGCATCTTTCACCTGGAGAAATTCAGTCGAGGATCGAGCAAAGTGGATTTACGCACTACTCAGGGGATATCAACGAAGGCCGCCGAGGGGACTATCTATATCTGCTTTGGGCATACTGATCATGTTACATTTATGCCCAGTTCTCTTTATTTTCCAACTTTTCTTGGTCCACTCAAGCCCGGATACGGTGTGAGCTGTTCATAGGGCTTGTCTTAGGGTTATAGTTCTTCACTCGTGCTCATTTCAAGAACCAAATACACATTTTGTATTCGACTGCTTAATGTGCTTTCAGTGCTCTTGAACTTCAATCAGTTACCGGTATGGCTTTAGTGGAGTTGATTTTCATAGTGTCCTTACCTATGACAATCAATGTGCAACACCTACTCTGTGGGCGCGTCCAGTTATGCGAAGATTAACTGCCTCGTAAGTACCGATGCTTGACTTATCTATCTCAAGCCCTATCTTTAGTCTTCTAATTCTACTATTAAAAAAGGCCAGCTAAATATAATAGTTACAGCGAGAAATGTTTGAGGGCTACGTACTGATGCCCCGTTTAGGAGAAGTTACTCGGCCATAGAGCGAGGATCGTGGGTAGGATGACGAATTTATCGAATAATTATATCAACCAAATATCGTCATGAAGCTTGATTCAAGAACGAACAGGGGTTGATGGACTAGGCTATCTACCTCTCTGTATCCACACTGAACACCTCACCCGGCCCATGGCTTGGCGATGGGGGGGCAATTTCCAGACACCCTGTAGGTCCGGTTCGCGGGTCCGTCCACCATGTTCCCGGCTGACTTTATATAGCCAATAGCCGTCTCTAGTATCTTTTTTGGACAAGTCGGACGATGGTGAGGACCCGGAACAAGGAATGCAGTTATGAATACGAGACTAATATGTACTGAATTTAACAGCTTCTGGAAGATAGGGGCAGCCATGAAAAAGAATAAGATTCACCGACATGTCTACCTAGTATTGGGGTTTTTATTTTCTCTTCCGGTCGTTAGCTACTGACGTGACGGGACAAGATGCAGCGCTTGACGATATTCGCCCTAGGAATTTTCGCACTTGCAATTCCGACACTTGCCAAACCGGTCGACCTCCTGGATTTACAAGATGGCGACGTCGTGCCGGGCAAGTATATCGTGAGCCTCAAGCCGGGCGTAGACGTCAAGGTCCACCTGGACTGGGTTCTCGGCGTGCATCGGCGGAGCCTCTCTCGGCGCGACACTATCGGACTCGAGAAGACGTATGGATTCGGGGATTTTAGTGGGTACGCGGGCGAGTTCGACGACGATACTATTGCGCAGATCCTGGCCAATGCGAATGTAATACTTCATCGGCCCCAAGTCAATAAATACGCGGGATTGCTAATGTCTTCAGGTCCTAGCCGTAGAGCAAGACAAGGTGGCACGCCTGACATCCGTGACAAAAGAGACCAATGCGCCATGGGGCCTAGAGAGCCTGTCATCACACTCGCCGCTCGCCAACGGAGACATTCAAGGCCACACGTACTCTTATGATAGCACTGCCGGTGCCGGCACATTCGCCTACGTGTTGGATTCGGGCGTCTTGACTAACAATACTGAGTTCTCGGGTCGTGCTATCAAAGGCTGTAATACGTGGGCCGATACCGAATCTTTCGACGATCACTTCGGGCACGGCACCCACGTTTCCGGCACCATCGCTTCCAACACGTACGGCGTGGCGAAGAAGGCGACTATTGTCGATGTTAAAGTGGTCAGGGGACCTGTAAGTGGCAACCTGAGAGATCTCGAACTCTCGAAAATTAAGCGTTCATCAAAAGCCCCTGGCTTACAAGAAATACGAACTTCTAGGGCTATTCAACAGTGGCGCACGTCATCGACGGCATTAACTGGGCCGTAAACAACGCGACCGGAACGCCAGGCCGAGCAGCCAAGTCCGTCATCAACATGAGTCTAGGTACTGAATAGCCCTTTCTTTCCCTTTTACTTCCCTGATCTAACATACCTAAGCCTTCACACCCTCCAAAGCCCTCAACCGCGCCGTCGACGCCGCCTCTGCCATGGGCATCCTCTCCGTGGTCGCGGCAGGCAACGACAACGCGGTAGCCTCTTCACGCTCACCCGCCTCCGCATCGTCTGCACTAACAGTCGGCGCCGTATCCTGGAACCGGACGCGCGCCTCATTCAGCAACTACGGGTCGTGCGTCGACGTGTTCGCGCCGGGGGTCGACATAATCTCGCTCTGGAACAAGGAGGGCCACGAATCCATCGAGTCTGGGACTTCCATGTCGGCGCCGCACGTCGCGGGCCTGGCCTTGTATCTGAAGGGACTGGAAGATGGACTGGATTCGCCGGCCGATACGATCGCCCGCGTGAAGGAGCTTGCTACGTCCGATGTTGTGGTCGATGCTGGGAGCGGTAGTCCGAATCTACTAGCTTACAATGGTATTGCTTGATATATTTAGGATTAGGTTCCCCGTTTCAATTACGTTGAAGATTATGTGGTTATAGTGATTGGTTCCATTATACTAGCTATCTATCTTGAGCTCTAAACCGCGACGGCGGATTTGAGGATGCCCAGACAGGGTAGTTAACACACTGGAAGCGTTGTATGCGTATTCACAGGAGTCTTAATGCTAAGGTGCCTAAGAATTAGCATGATACACTTGAAGTCAGGATCTAATAAACGTGCACCGGCCACAAAGAGAGTCACGACGGAGACTTTTGTACTTTCATCCGAGCATAAAAGCTTTTGATCTCGGTATCAACCTAATCCTAGTGTAGGCACCGCAGCCTCGGTGCTAGAGATGGATCCCCTGGTAAAGAAAAACAATCGTACATGCGATCCCCGGTACCACTTAGCAAGAACTTTTCTGGCCCATTCCGTGCCATGCCCCCGCCAATATCAACGAGAGGGAGAATATGCCCCTCCAGAATTCATTAGAGTAGAGAAAGTTCCATGTTCAACCGTGTGGAAAAAAAGGTCGTGATCAATGCCGCCACCAATCTCAGTAAGTCCCTTCGGTTTAGTAGTATCGTGAGACCTAATCTGTATTCTCCAACGAGATCCACGGCCTTTCCGGTTCCGCGGCCCATGATATTCCTAATGATAATTGCCGCCCCAGCCACCTTGCTGCTGTCGACCATAATAATTTCCGAATCCTTGGTTGCCGCCGTAGTTGCCATAAGGACCATTGCCATGGCCTTGGCCAGCAGTACCACCGAGTCCATAGCTGCCTGCAGACTGGTTACCGTGGAGACCGTGACTTAGGTGGCTAGGATATCCGCCATACCCGCTCATGCCTTGCTGGGCTGATTGGGGAGGCGGAAGACCAGAACCTGCGGGGGTAGTATTAGTTGCAGAACCCGGTCGCGCGGCAGCGGCAAGGGAAGGGCTGGGTCCTCCAGCGGTTTTTGAGTCGCCGTACGGCTTCAGATCATCATTCCCTGAGCCGGTGTTCGAAGCAGGCGCATTTGGAGCGTTGAAAGCCTGACCGGCCTGAGAAGGGTAGGTTGAGCCACGTCCAAACGTGTCGTGCATTCCTCCAAATCCACTGCTACCAAGACCTCCAGGGGCACCCGACTGGGCGGAACCTGCCCGACCGTAGTTGTCGATGCTCGAGGCCAATCCGGATTCACGAGCACCGAGAGTAGATTGCCCAAAGCCACTAGCCGCAGGAGAAGAACCGTGGTCGTAGGGGCCTTGAGGGGACATTCCATACTGGTGTGGCTGTCCATAGAGACCACCCTTGCCGTAAGGACCACCGCCATATCCACCTTGTCCATAGCCACCACCATACTGGCTCATATACTGAGCGTAGTACGGACTCGAATAGTAGGGGTGAGAGTAAGGGAACTGGTTAGCGTGAGGTTGCTGATGGAGATTAGACTGGGGTTGGGTAGTCTGGCCAGAGGCCTGCTGGCCGGCTTGGCCGATCGGATTAGGCGTGTTGTGACCGCTGTTATGAGATTCGGCGGAAGCGGCAGCCCCGTATCTGCTCTGCTGAGCACCGCTTTGTGGGTACTGGCTAAGGTTATCGCTCTGACCAGCATTGTAACCACTAAAACCACGGCTCGCGGCGTTCGATGTTTCGTGATGGCTCTGACCACCATGTTGCTGTCCGTACTGCTGACCGTAGTAAGTGTTGTACGCATTTCGATTCTGGGGATCGGCAGTGTAATAAGACGAATATTCGCTTGGTGCGGAGCTGAATGCGCCACTGGTCTGGGGTCCAGGGKCTTGAGTTGTAGGCGTGGGGTAGGTATCTAGACCAGCTGAGGTGGTGGCCGTCTGCTGGCTAAACGTGTCGTACGGCTTCTGGGGGAAGCCGGCCGGTTCCTGCACGTTCGCCTGGCCGTAACGACCGAACTGCTGGTTGCCTGAGGGCGCTTGGGGTGCTGAATCAATATTAGTTGGGTGACTGATCTGAGGGTATTGCGACATACGCTGAGCTGTAGTGGCAGCCGGACCGGTAGGCGGAGCTACGGGCGTTGCTGGTTGAGAATTAGTGTGCTGATCTAGCTGAAGGTGGGAGGGTATTCTACCAGTTGCGCTAGGTGCGGGAGGTAGGGAGGTGGCCGGCTTCTGAGCCGGCGGGAATGCCTCAGGAACTGCGGCCGGTTGGGACACGGGTGGCAAAGAGGCTCGTGGAACGGCAACAGGAGATTCGGGAGGCGGTTGGGTCCTAGTCTCTGGATCCTCGCGATCACCGTCAATATCATCTTCAGCTCCATTCAAACTAAAAGCGCCGAATTGTACTGCAGTTCGGTCGACCTCGCGGTTGCCGGGCATCCTGACTGCTTCTTCTTGTTCGAGAAGACGCTTCTGGTAGCTGGGCATGCGTGGAGCAGGTCGCTCAGTCGCCTTGATCGCAGTTGTCGCGTAACCACTAGCTGCTGGACGTGTAGACTGGTGCTGAGCCTGTGAGGCTGAAAGCGGAGTGGCAGTATTGCTCTGCTGATGTTGCCTCGGGTCCCAAGAATCTGCGGCGGTGCTAGCGGCTGTGGCAGTTGCCGGCGGCTTGGATTCGTCGGGCAGTTGCTCGAGATTGACTCTGGTTAAGTCGTCTTCAGGAGGGGGTAACGCAACTTCAGGCTCAACAACCTTAGGGGTCTCCGATGCGGCAGGTGGTTCGACGACTTCTTTGGGTGTCTCCTCGACAGCAGGCTCAGGTTCGGGTTCGGGGGCGGTGGGTTCGGCCGGCGGAAGGGGTTCTAGGACTTCGGTTGCCTTCGGAGCAGGGGCTTCTCTCGGCTTCGCGGCTGGKGGGGKAGCGGTCGACTGTCGCAGCATACTAGCCCAAGTCTTCGGTGTACTTTGTGGGATAACGTTAGGCTTAACGGGTGCGGAGTCGGCGGTGGCAGCGGCGGCAGTGGCGGGTGTAGTAGTCGTGGTGGTCGTAGTAGTAGTTTCAGCAGTTGAATTGGCCGCTTCTTCAGTTGCAGCGCCAGTTGGCCACACTTCGTCGGTCGGAACGGAGAGCTGTTGATTCTCCTTGAACCGATGACCGTTCGTGGCGGGATGAGTGGTGGCTCGACCTCTGCCGCCTCCTCGACCTCTCTCAGTGCCACGGGCGCGTCCACCTCGAGGACCATCCGAACGACCACCACGGGCAGGTCTGCTGTTACCAGTCGAATCAGCGAGGCCAGTAGAGGTTGATGATTCCTTCGGCTTGGAACGGGTCGTGGTCTTCTTTTGCTTCGGTACTTCGCCCCATTGGGAAATGGTACCTATAATTAATACTACATTAGCAAGGCGAAACAGAGTGGCGAGAGGTAGATGAAAGATTAGAGGTGGGAGTTTGGTAGGGATGCCTTCAGCGTACCCTCAGCGATTCGTGTAGCAGCGACTTCAACATCGCCATCTGTCTCCTTGAGGGCATAGAGAATGTCGGCATCAGACCAATTCGGGAAAAGCTCCTTGATGGTGTCAAGCTTTCCACCATACTGCTTCCTTAGTTGACTAACATCACCGCCTTCATCTACGGTGGTCGCATCCGCAGTGGTTAGCTTGTCGCCATTAGTTCGTCGGTTTGTGGAAGTACGATTGGCAAAGCCGCCTCTGCCACCTCGGCCACCACCTCTACCACGAGAGGATGGTGCCTGAGATCGAGCCTGTACCTCGGCCATTTCTGAGACTTGGGTTAGGCTGTGGGGGAGTAAGTATGAATGATTCCCTTCTTAGAAGGGGATGTCAACGATGAGGTCAAATCGGGGCGACAAAACGACTATGGAAAACCTTGTCTGGTTGCGGAACAGGTAGGTTGAATGACGGGAGGTGGTGGGTTGGGCGGTTGGCACGAAGAGAGACTGGGGTGTCGCGCGTGGCACTGTATGCGATTCGATACAGGTATTGTCGACCAAGATGAGGCGTGTCAAGAACGCGACGGGAGACGAATTGGCCAATTGTCTGCTGACAATGGCAATCGGTGGGTGAAGAGKGAGGGAGCTTCAATGTGGCGGATGTTGAGAAATTGTGGTTTGTGTTTTGTAGTAACGTTCGTGTGCGAGAATGCAATCTGGAGCTTGCAGCGAAAAGGGAAGTGCACTGGATGGATCTGAAGGCTTTTTCGGCCGTTGGATTATCTGATTTTACGGTGCACGTCCGCTTCCACCTGCCCCAGCTAAGGCATGTGTGTGCGCCAGGTACCCAGGTACCTCAGAATGATCTCAGTCCGGATTGGTTTTCCCTGCACTCGCCTGACCCGACTTGGGTAGGGATTACGCCCCGTAACGCCCCGTAAATAGTGAGCACCCAATTGACTTTGATTCGCCAACCATGCAGGTGGAACTGTATAGTGGCACGTGCGAGTCAGTTACCTGCTGTAATTTTCATGTATGGGGAAGCTTAACCTGAGGTACATTGAATCTGTGGAAGTCGCCGAGGTACATAAACTGCCTGGGCAGGTACATCTACCTAAGATCGATATGCGTGCCTTCCCCGTGTGCACTGTACCTACATACATATGTACATGAGAAACCCAATACGTTGCCAGGCACCGTCGGCTTTTCTTTTTTCTTGTTTTACTGTGCATGCAGGTACATAAGGGATGCGCATGTCTGGCCTTTTCATGTTTAATTTACTAGAGGTACCTTGGATACCCATAAGGTGCGGAATGGAGGTATGTTGGTCTTTGTAAGTACATGCATATAGGAGTCGTTTTGGGTCATTAATGTTGTCAGCAATAAATCGATGGATTCCAGATATTGCTACGTGCGTGCCAAGCCTTGATATCCAGTTGTCAAACCTATTCATGCCAAACATTGGTTGAAGCATTGGATCTGCCGACTTGGTAAGTGAACTTCCGAACCCAACGCTTTAGCACTGTGACCAGAATGAATTATATCCCAATAGCCACAAATATCTCTAGGTATGGAGGCAGTTATTCTCATAGTCCCATCTTAGAGCCTACCTAAAGATGAGGATGCAGTTGCTCTTTTCTACTCTTACGTAAGCCGGGCTGCCAGGTACATAATTTTACATATATTCGACAAGCTATATGCGCATTCACTGGGGAAAGTTCCATTATCATCGCAACCGTTAACTCTTGCTACAAGCCTTGTCCAGAGAGTGTGACCCTTCACCTGACTGAATCGTAAGTTGGAGTCGTGATTTGATCTCCTCGGATCATATCATTATCTTATCTTAAACGGCTAGACCAGCACCTTCAAGCCCTTAGGCACTGTGATGTCACAGGCAGCACGGAGCATGTACCTATGATGCTTGCGTTCCTTGTCTAGGTACTATGTAGCTTACGCCTGTCGACCCGACTGTCTAAGGTGTCGCCTATCTTCAATATGATCTAGTTGAGAGGTCCAATACGAAGGATAGCCGCAAGATAGCTGCATTTGAATCATGAGCTCCCGTTATCTAGGTAAATTCTAATTTCATTTATTGAAACCCTCGCGACTTAGGTACATGTACATGCATATTTGGAGTATAGAATGCCATAAAGGGTTTAGCTTCAATAGCTCGATAAGGTACGTACTCTGCACCACCCAGCCGCAATCTCGAAGTGGGAAAAATCGTGGCCCCATATTCCAACGGTTTGATTGAACTACCGATTGAACTACGATCGAACTGCTCCCTGTACGCTCGATCATCTTATTACGACCTCACCGCTCGATTGGCAATGCCAACCGAATTGCATAGGAGCCCATTAACGTCCGATTCCTGTGCTTGGCTTGCGTACTAACCTTATCGGTCTCGTTCCTGCAAGAACCTGCGAAGCTACGAAGTCCGAATGTCCCCGCATTATCAGACCTGAGTTTCTTCATCGTCAAAGTCATCGTCGCCAAAGGTTCCAAGATGGTGGTCCGGACAACCTCGCTCAACTCTCTCAAGAACTTCCTCCCCAAGATACATCAACCTTTGCCGCTGTCTCGCCGTGAATCCCAGCAGCTACTCGAGTCGATTACGACCTCCTTCCGAAAGAACCTCGATAAAGAACACCCATGGGAGCTCACTGAAGAGTCGACCTCGCCAAATCCTCCATCCCAGACTAAGAAACCCATCCTTCCAACTCCGGTCGCCTCTTCGCCCCTGCCGCCGGATACCCTAACCCGTCAGCGTCCAACAGATCGTCACCTACGCGCCATCCTCTCCAATCCCCTCTTTGCTCACCAAGAAAACAAGAAGCCGCCATCGGCTTCTAGGGACCCATTCGATGTTTTCGATTCTGCGGTCTCAAGGGGTCTTATGMCCCCGCGCCGCGCTGCGGGCTTTCTCGCCAAAGTGCGATCTCAAGTTACTGGAGAATCGGCCGATGATATTCGGCAAGGCATGGCGGACTCAGGTGCCGGGCTTAGAGTAGTTCAGTGGCTTCGGGCATCCGGCCTGGAAAATGATCTACACTTTCTCGCTAATTCCAATGCTATTTTATTCGCGAATCTCATACCCTTCATGTATGCGGAGGGTCTCGAGGAAGTAGTGTGGGGCTGGGTAGCGCGCCTCGCTACGCGCAACGAGACTGATGAAGTTAAGAATATTCACTTCACCGCCCTATTCGGGCTACTGCACGCCATCATTAAACAAAAAAGGACGTCGTATTCTGGGCTAAAAACAAGTCTTGATGGCTCGTACGAGGCCATGGTACGCGCGAACGAAATACTGCCTAAAAAGAACCAAGTAGCATCCCGAACCCTCAGGGATATCTGGGTCAATTTATCTTGGGCTTCTACCGTGTTCGCCTCAGAGCAACCGAAACCTTCGGCTCCTCTATTCGATGCATTCGTTGGTGTCGGGCGCCCCCTTAAAATGCGCTTAGATATGGCGCATTTGGAGTTACACCACCCATTAAACCCCGACCATTCCGCTGCCGTTCAATTTATGCATCACAACGTTCGATCTAATGATCTCAATCCAACCACCCGGAGACGGCTCGTGTGCTTAGCCTTAGATGCGGCTGACCGACTGAAGAAGGTCGGAGACGTTGAAGAGGTATCCTGGATTGAGCGCTTTGTGACGAGAATAGGCAATGATCTGAATTCTGGCATCTTCAACGCCCTAGAAACAGACTCGATAGCATCAGAGTTGCCTATATACCGTATGGGATAAGATAAATGGAATTCAGTATGAAAACGGCTACGGAGTCAGGCAAGTTAACGAAATGGAACGGAATATCCCGGTTGGCCGGCGTTTAGGGGGATTTGAGTATGCATATTATACTGTATATCCGGTTTAAATATAGGTATCTACTCTGACTGCAAATATAACTGTAAATATATTCCCCAGATTCTAACAATACATAGTAGATATATCAGAGCAACTTAGCAAGATTGTGTTTATTGTTTCAGTCTTGAGACTCTCCAGGATGTCAGAAGGTCGTATACATAATAGTATGTATGTGCTAATATGTTGAACMCCCCAAGCCATAACGAACAGAAACTGGGTATCGTACATCCAACCAACAAAATCAAGCGAATGCTAGACATAATCATACATTTCGTATATCGTACCCTTTTGTTATTCCACTGCGTCAACCTTCCTATTAGAACTTTTCCTCACAATATGTATTACATCCCAATCAAAAATGGGCAACAGCAGGAACAGAGAAAGACTACTGCTGATCTTCCATCCCATTAACAACCCTCAACGCGCGCCTCGGGCCCAAAACCACGCTAATAAAATTCGGCTCCCGCCCATCCAACAGCGCCTCCGCCGACCCTCCACTCGCCGTGCTGCGCGTCGCACTGCTCTTCGAGCGGCTCACACCGCCCACATTGCCCGCGCCTCCAAGGTACCCGTCATGAGCCCAGGGATTGCGGTCCTCGCTCGGTCGCGGCCGCCCAGACCCTGTGCCTGACCCGGAGGTTCCCGGACTCGGCTCGTCGCCGCTCGACATCCACTTCGGCTCGCTGAGGTGCCCCACCCATCCGAACTGCTCGCTGGAGCCGCTGGACGATCCCCGACGGTGCGTCTTGCGCAGCTTCTCGCGCATACCGCCAGCGGCGCCGGCTGCTGCTCCGGCTGCTCCAAACCCACCGCCGTCTTCTTCGACGGCGCCTGAGTACCGGTTCGCGACGGCCATGTGCCGCTTGTATGCGGCTACTTGGCGACGGTAGAGCCACGCGCAGAAGCCGAGGTATAGGGCGGCAAGGCCTGCGAACCCTGCTATCACGCCTGCGGCGATTAGACCGCCGTTCGCGCCTGATGGTGACGAGGTTGGGTTGCCGGGGCCTAGACCCGTGGCTCCTGGGTTATTTGTTATGGTCGCGGTACTGCCAGCTTGCGTAATGGTGAACACGGGTGGCGTGCCGGTCTTGAAAGGACCATCCGTGGCGGGCCCGGAAGCGGGCTGCGTTGCTGTCGCGCCGCCGTCTGATGAGCCTCCTATGACCGATTGTACTACGCCAGGGACTTTGTAGCCGTAGCTACCAGCAAGTATACTGTTATCTGAGTGGGCATCAGCCGGGTGATCTGCCGCGTCGAAGGAGCTCTTCCATTGCAAATTCGAGGCGTCAAAGTTATAGATGCCGGGACTGTCGCAAGCGATCTCGGTGCCGACATAACCACCAATTACGACCATCTGGCCATCTCGTGCAGCGCATTGATGACCAGCTCGGGCTGGGGGCTCCGTACTAGTGGATGTGTCGACTTTGATCCAAGTGAACGAAGGCACGGTGAGAATCCATATGTCTGTATACTGCGTTTGGTTGCCATATGGAAGGAGATTCTGGCCTCCATACATGTAGATGTTGAATGAACTCGCATCAGGGGCTGAAAAGATAACCGCGCACGGATTAACTCGTACCTGGGGTGCATCACCAGAAGTCTGCTGATGATACCAGGTGCTCGTCTTGATGTCGTAAACATCAATAGTGGTCATCGAGGCGTACGCGTCGGTGGTCTCATGATCTCCGACAACTCCTCCACCGAGGCCGAGCAGTATGCCGCTAGGTCCCCATCCAGGTACATAGACGAGAACACCATCGGCTCGTTCAGTGAAGCCATCTTGATTTTGAATACCACCCCACGTAATATTGCGATATGCGCCTCCAGCAGGTGCGCCAGAAGAGCGGAGTGAATCGACCCCGGAGTTAGCGTAGCCCGGATGCGTGAACTCAAGAAGGCTCTTCAGGTAGACACGTCCGATCTGGTTCGACCATCCCGGTGTAGTAGCCCAGTCGAGGTGACCACCGAAATACCAGCTAATACCGAGCTCCGGCACGGAGATCCCAGCACCTTCTGCAGCACGCTGTACCGCGACGCCTTCGGGGTCTGAGAAGTTACCAGCCGACGTCTTGGGATTTTGATACTCTGTCCACGTCGATGAAGCGACGTCGTACATCCATGTAGATACCGGCGACGGCTGTTCAACGGGATTATCGGAAAATTCGCCGCCATACAGATATAGACGCTCTAGGTCGTTCCAAAGGTAGCCGAGTGACACGGCAGGGGGGCCGGACGGCTGAGGGAGGCCAGTCAGAGCTGGGGAGCTGATATCCCATGACTTGGTGAGATCGAGTGCAAGGAAGGCGTTGTCTATATGTCGAGTTAGCGGGAGTCGCTATACCTCGCTTCCAAAACGTTCCACTTACTCCAGGTATTTGCTTGCTGATCGCCACTAGTCTTTGACCGACCGCCGTAGAAGTAGACGGTTCCATTGATTATAGCGCCTAGTCCAAGTTAGCTCATAGTTTCTCAATTGCAAGAGAACCATATGCCCTTACTTTGTCCAGCCCATCTCGTACAGACGGTAGTGGGACTGTTGTCGCGGCCTTCGAGAACGGCGTTCCGAGTCGGGTTGATCACGCCTGCGTCTGCGCCGCTAATCTCAACCTTCTGACGGCCGTTATTATAACTAATGGTAGGAAGAACAATTGCGATAAGCAGAGCGATCATAGAGAGCCTATGCAGCCCTGCGGTGGTGGGAGGTGGCGCACTAGAAGCTGTTTTGATCCGGGGGCGCCTCGCCGGTGCCAACTTAGATAACCAACTAGATATTCTTTTTGGTGAATCTTCTATATCGGAAGTCTTCCTTTCAATTGGTGACGTTGGTTCCGAGGCTGGTTGTATTCTTTCACTTGGCTCGCTCTCTTCGCACGTCATATCTTGTTGACCTTCCTGTTCCTCCTCGACTAGCCCTACCTCTTTGAATACCGATCTCCGCCCTTTTCGAATATTGCCTCCCATCTGGAATATCGGCGGTTTTGAACCTTCTCTTAGCCTATCTGACGTGGTTAAGGAATTGAATCTGGGACGTGTAGTCGCGTTTTGCTGGCTGCCAGAATTGGAGTTGCTGTGGGAAACTTTTGTAGAAGTCATAGCGGAATATTGTTTTTAATACTAGGTACTAGACTAGAATATGTACGTGATATCTTCTCAGGTACTCCGTATAGAGGGGTATCGCCACTCCATGCATAGTGATGGCAATAGGAGGGGGAAGGGTATCCCCATATATGAACATGAGGTCACAGGGCAGCCTTTAAGGGTCTTGTAGGGGCAGTCAAGGCGCATAATAACGACAAGGGGCTTTATACTGACTGAGCCCCCAGCTTACTCCAGGCGCAGTAAGATCGGTATACATATACGATATCACTATTAACTAGGCAATGACTTGGTAATGACTCAGACCTCTTGGGTGCAACGAGGTGACATGGGCTCTGGGTCCACTACATCATGGACATGGAGATGAAATGCTATGATTGCATCAGCCGGTAGCGTCTACTATAAGAACAGCCAGTAAAGAGCCGACGAGTTGAAGTAGGAAACTTGGAAGCTTGTTCGATACAAGTCGGTAAGCGTACGGTTGCTCATTACCGTTTCAGGCCAGGAACCGATGCATTCGGCCCAGGCGATTGGTTCCTGGAAAACGGGGGCGGCAAGGGTACGTTAACTATGACGACACCCTCCCAAGATCTAGTCGATCCGAGATTTTTGTACGGGGCAATCTTCTTGATTGGAATTATCTTATTGTAGGTATTCTGCGATTGTAGATTGCCCATTTGGGGAAACGCTGCTAAGACTGTAAACATATGGGAGTCCAATCATCCGCAAACGTTATCAACGCCCTATCGATGAAGCGATAAAGCCAGGGTCACCTCGGCTGCCCTATTTTTTAGCTCTAGTACTGGGGGATAATAGCCTGGGGTTTTAGCGGAGCAGAACGTGCACGTGAGCTTCCACTTCACAAACAAAGTACAACTCCGTCTACCTTCGCGCACAGAGTTTTTTCTGATACATAGTAGAACTCTCAATCAGCGCCAAAATAGTAGCATAGTACGTAGGTATGGAGAGCCCACATAACCTTAGTACTCTTAGTACTCGTACAATGGGCCTGGGTGGCCTATCTCGTGCTGTCACGCGCACAGAATGCACCGCACTGTGCACCTGACACCGCTACGCGCAGAAAAATCTTCAACTTGGCTGGGCGCACAGTGCATTACAGTGTTGGTTGAACCCAATCCCCACGGTTGTTGACTGGTAGGTGTTTAACAACTCCTGTATATACCAAATACCAGATACCATATCTCACCATTGCCGAGTCTCAAAAACGTCAACGCTTTCGTTTTAATTATTTATCGAGACGAACTCACTCCTTGCATACCACTGAGGAATTCACTTCTTTCACCTACAACTCGTCGACAATTGTGCACGCGAAAACACCTAACAAAGCTTACCCCTGATCAAGATGTCGCCCGAACCTATGGAATTMCCCGGCCTGCCATTGGAAATCTTCCTTTTGGTGTGTTCCCATCTGTCGTTTCGAGAAGCCAGATCTCTACGGCTTTGTTGCAAGCGTCTTGCACACATCGGTGCATGCCACTTTTTCAAGGAAATCGTCGTTCATCTCTACAAGCCCGATCTCGCCAATCTGCGTGCTCTTGCTGATCACCCTATCATCAGCAAGAATATCAAGACACTTTTCTACGAGGCCGGAAGTCTTGTCGTCAATGACCGTGACCCATACAATGATCTTGTTCACCCTCAAGATAACATGATGACCTTTGACCTCGATGACTATTCCTGGTCGACCGAATTTTCCCATGAACGTCGGCGGGKATACTACTCCAAGGACAATTGGCTCCCCAGCTGCGCCTTTAAAAATAATCCTGTCACTGATGACGACCTCGAAGAGAACTACAACCAGTACGTACGTGCTGTCAGAGACCAGGCACAGATCTCCTGGGATGGAGAAGATTTTGGCCTTTTCGAAGAGGTCATCCCCAAGCTCAAGGGTTTAGAGCAAATAATTGTCAACCACGGCCTACCTGATCACCCCTCGCCCTACGACTGCTTCTTTAGGCAGCCAGGCAGCCAGGTGAATTCGAGGCAGCTCCGAGCTGTTATACGTGGGCTGAGAGGGACCAAGATCCAGCTTCGGAGTCTTTGCGCCAAGCGATTATCTCCTAATCTGATAAATGCGTTCTTTTTTAACCAGATGGCAATATCCTGTAAGGAGCTGAAGGCCATTTCTCTCGACTTCCGCAGCTTCCGCACCGATTGGCTCGATGAATATTTCATGCCCAAAAATCCAATCTGCGTCTAGGACACTCGACAAATGGTAGACACTGGAGTAATACGAGCATTTCTCACACAGCTCTCAAACCTTGAGCGTCTATCGCTTGGCTTCGACCCCGAGTTCCCCGGATGTCAGCGTGCGCTGGAGATGTATCCTGCTAGCTTCCGTGGCCTTGTTCCTCCAACCTTTTCTTGGAAGAACTTGCGTGAAGTTCAGTTGAGCTACGTCGAGACTCAGAGGCAGGAGCTCTTCAATTTCTTCGAGCAACATCGGTCCACGCTGAAAGCCGTTCGTTTATACTACTGTAAACTAATGACCACTTCGTGGATAAAGCTCTTATGGCAAATGAAGGGAGCACTAGATCTCGACGATATATGCATCTCCGGGCATGTCTTCGGCCAATTCGAGCCTGAAGAAGACCATACTGGCTTTGTCGGCGGCTCATCTACTTCCGGACAGCAGAATTGGTGGCTAGGGGTTCCGGAAATCACGACAAAAGATTCAACTCTCGCAGATGACATTACTGCTTGGTTTCTTCATGACGCACCTTTTCCTCTGGTCCCTGGAATCCAACATCGCCGCAGGCCTGAGGAAGATGAATCCGACAGTGAATTTCCTCCTGAGGAATTTGAGTACGATAGCGAACTTCCTTAGTGATCGAACGCTCATTAATTGCGTTGCGTGATTTATTTCAGGTTCTCATACGCACTGGAGTGTGGCATGCTTGAAGCAAAGTGCGAGATGGGCAATCGGGGATGGAACAGCATTAGGTGTAATCAATACCGGTGATTCGCACGGGGAGTTTAATGGAAATTTTGGGTCTTTACCAACACAAAGTTGCGAACTGCTATGCAGACGTACCTACTTAGTTAACTTCCAAACCTCTTACGGTGCAGTACCGCCGTATAGATGGATGTTCTATCTCGGACTGGGAACTCCAATGCAAATACATTAATAGATGTACATACAACACAATCACTTAATCAACATTGAGTCATCTCATAAATACCTCTAGCTAAATGATACATAGCGTCTTAATTGTTCACTTTCAACTTCACATGGGAATCACCCCCTTGAAGATGCATATTTTAGCCGATATCGTGTTGGTAGAGCTATTCATAGCTGCATGTGAGGCACCTAGAAGATTGGTAGTCTCACCTGCGACATAGTAGGGACCAAACCAATTTCACGGGGATCATGACGCGCTTGCAAATGATTGTGATTGAAACAAGTATCTAGTTGAGATATGCCTCCATGTCGATTTTGATCGGATGACAAACAGTCATGCTTTCATAAATCGTGACTCAAAGTAGATGGATTCTAACTTTGAAACGACTAATTAAAACTGACTTAGTAGAGCTGCTCGTACCTTTCTTCCTTCTTGTATTTAAAAAAAAAGGAACATCCTCATATGCTTCTTCCTATTCTCACCCCTATAAGTCTATCTACGGGACCCGAAAATATACCTCCTGCGGCTTCTCCCCCAGTACCAATAGAACCAATCGTAATGGCTTCTTTACTACTGTTATCCCTGGTAATCCGCGTGTCTGGTCGCGATTTCCTAAAGCCTACCAACAATCCAGCTATTTTCAATGGAACGGGATACTCGAATACGACCAAGCCTTCTTCTCAGCCGATTTGGCTAAACTCTACCGACCCTGTTCCAACAACCATGCTTACTGTGGTGTCTGCACCATACGGGGACCGGTGGAACTCTGGGACTGAAGCAGAGGGATTATCTTCCATTAAGACGACTGAGACACCACGTTGGCCAAATACCTCCTACTCGACAGGTCAAGTTTCTACACCATCTACGTCGGGTCTGATTTCAGTATCACATTCGTCCGGCGATGATCCAAATACACCCATCGTGATAACGCTCTGGCCAGAAACCGGGCGTGAGGGTACTTCGAAGACCTTGTCCCTGCCTACCGAAGCTTCGGATGGCATCTCGAGCTCTGTGATAGCATCCCCTAAGGTTACCTCCACACAGAGTAGCGAAAGCCCGGTATACAATTCTTCGTCCACAATAACTACGCCAGACCCTCCTGCCTCGACTTGGCAGGGCAGTTTCGACGGATTTCCAACTGACAGCACATCATCAAGCACCCAACCTTCACCTTCAATAGTAGTTAAAGGTAGTAGCAGCACAACTACTACCACAGCTGTAGTAATGATTACAGTCACGAACGTGGTGACATTTACACCTACAAGTTCGGATTATTCAGATCAACAGCCAGCTACTACTATTAGCCCTACCACTACCTCCACCGATAGTCCGGTAGCTCTTTCGTCTAGTAGTGTTACAAGTACCACTACAACTGATGGACTAGAAGTCCGTCCGCTTGGAATAGATACGAGTACGACAGCTACTGACACCGTGAAAGTCCGTCCGCTTGGCGCTGATACAAGTACGACCGCGACCGACACCGTGATGGTTCGTCGTCCTTCGTAAAGCTATTAGCGAATTACAAGGTCTTACTTCGGGAATGGACATTTCGGGTTGAGTTCACGGGCGGGACGATATGTGATGGATATTGTAGTCGTCGTGTTACTCGTGTGGATAATCGGTGGAAAATAGGGAGGCGGAGAGTATTTTGTGGAGGAGTAGTGACGTTGCCCCGGGTTTATAATTCACTTAATTATATTCTAATCGTTAATATCGATGCAAGTTGTAGTACATCTTTCACAGTTGCAAATGTGAGATGATATCTTATATGATGGGTAGCATCCACTATCCCCATGTTTAGGTGACTTCTAAGTGGTGCCCATAACGAAAGATTTGGTGCGCTCATCATATAAATGTTATGGGAGTGAACGAACTATGTATTAATTACCTAATCTAAGTGACAAGGCTAACTAGGTAGGTAGGTACTTGTATATATCTCCGTTGGGTTCTCCTTTTGCGAACTCCCTTCTCTACTGATAATTGATATTGCATGGTCATACTCTTGCTTAGATCCCCATGGATACGATATTTTAGTTCAAGCTGCTGGAATTAACGCTCTAGACTCTTAAGCCTCTCTTTCCTTGGGGTTATAGATCAGTCTACTACAGGATACGATATCACTGGAGACTCTGAAGCGAGGTCAGGGTTCCATATCCAGTCGTTGTTACAACCATCCTCCCCAGGGCTTTTATTCAAAACGGATTCTTCACTTGGCCTGAGTTTCTGGTCTTGCAATATGTCATCCATCTTAAATCGAAGGGACGTGATTGCATGAGCGATATCAGAATTGCTCATTAAAGATCTAGGAATACCCCATTTCCAGTAGAGTTTCCAGTGAGGGTCGGCCACCTTGAAAGAAGTTCCAAGGTGTATCGTTCCTGCACACAAGAAACACGGCGTCTTCGAGCAGCCGATAAAGTCATACATATCCTGGAGTCTGATTTGATTCTTTTCACATAGAATATGATTTAGTATCTGTATCTCACAGTGGACTATCATCCGGGGATCTTGGTCAGTTCGAGTAGTTTCCGCCACTTTAGACAATTTGTTCTTTATGTGTTTATATGCATTGCTAACGGAAAGCTCTTCAATGCGTGCTCGAATATTGGACATACACGGACGGTACTGCAGATCACTTTCTTTACAGGGTTCGATATGGATCACCTCAAGATGGGCTTTATCTGTAATATGTAGTTTCCGAAACTCAATTAGGTCGTCGAATGCTTTACGCATCTTGGCCAACTTTTCTATACGGGTGATTACAAACCGAAAGGGCCTCCAAGCCAAGTAGGGATCACAAGAGTCTCCGAAGACCTCCTTCAGCAACTCATCAGCTTCCCTGATGATACCTGCATTATCCATGACGAACTTATGACATTTTGACATGATTACGTCGTAGATATCGGAGTTGGAAGGATCTCCACCCTCGATTTCGTCTAGTAGACTACATAAATCACCGAGGAACGTCATGCTCCTCCCGTCTTTGACAGTATTATTCGAGCAACCGAAGATCTCCTTTAATTGATCATGACATTCTATAAATTTAATTCTCTTTATAAGCCCTAGATAAGATCGGATTCTCGTCCTAGCGTATATAAGGATATCCTTCCAAACATCATCAGTTCTAGGATTGAGCCCATCTTGTTGGCTGCGCGAATTCATCCATGTACAGATCGTGTTAATCATTTTTCGGTCGTATTCACTGGGATCGCGGTTCTTTGCGATGAATAGGGTGTACTTGGCGCCGGTTCTCCGTAGTGCCGCTGCCGTGACTTGCTTGGGTCCTCTCCGGCTTCGTGACAAGAGTAAAGCCCAAGCGTTGACAAAAGCTCGCACATCGCTGTTGGCGTCTGTCTGCCTAGGTCCATCGTACTTTGGTTTGGTGCTTTTCTGTTCGTGGCTTAAATCAGAGTTACTCTGCCCAAGTCTTGTAGCACTCTCAAAGTATCGCGAATGTAGACGGTCTTCCTGCTGTTGTTGGAAATTGGAGAAGATGCTAAGCGCTCTGGCGTAGAATTCCACATCTAGGGCATCCTGTGGGTGTGGATTTGTGCTAGCGACATTCTCTTCGACCACAATGGTCTCATTATTGGAACCAGGCTTCTGGATATCTTCAAGTAGCGTCGTATTCTGTGATTGATGAGCCATATTAGGCGAACTATTTTAAGAGTATGTGTAGATGTTTCAATAGAGGACCGTATCATGTATGATTGGATAGTGATAATGAATATCAAGATTCTACGGACCCAGTAGGGGGTCCATACTCGCTTCTTATACCTCTATACCAGCCAATTTTCGCCTTTCGGCTACCATATTCCGAAACAATATCTTCTGACGTGCCACATCATACCGTCTCGTCTTGTTTTAAGTAAACCTGGAACGTAACTCTTATACTTGAAGCATTTGTTCTTGTTGAGATTTACACTGAGTGAAACTGTCCATACTTCGTCAGAGAAATACCCTGCGCAGCTATTTTGTTAGTCTAATATGGCCTAAGTCCTTCCATCTCATAAGAAAAACGCGAATCGCAGTCCTTATCGTCAAGGTGTTCTGCAGTTTCGCATAATTAAGGTACCTAACCGATGAAATATTTGTTGAAGAATGTATGCCCCTTTACTTTGTGCGTGTGGCGATCTTGGAGTAAAGCGTCCTAGTATTTTTGAATACCATTATCTAGTTTGAGACAGGATGTTGTGCTATCTATGCTCGCCTTTATTGTAACTGAGACTTTATGTGATAGAAAGGACTAAGATTTCTTTAGCTGAGAAGAGAAGTTACTTGCTTATTTTATATCTACCTAGACCCTATTGTTTCTCATAAGACAACTTACAAGTAGTTCCCAGTTCCCAGAGGCGTCGATAGGTACTGTGATATGAATAATATATTACTAACAGGCGTAATTGAAATTGGCCTCTCCTTGAAAGGGAATAGACATGGAAAACCATATTGATTGTCATCTGTTTATTTTTTTTTCCTGGCTTAATAGCGAGGATGTATAGTGTTAAAGACTTAAATGCACTATCTAGGAATGCCCTATGTGCTACTCTACGATTATATCTAATTTGGCCTGAAACTTGCGGATCACCCCTTTTCACCATCACCCCTAAAATATTGGGGTCTAAACTACCTAGTACTTATTTTATACTTGTTTATTAACTCTCTAGCCTTTCTAGTGCATAAGGCTTAAAAGAGCATTGGATGGTACTTATGTACATGATTCTGCAAAGAGGGTCCTGGGAGAAAACATCATTGTACATCAGTTAACGGCAGAGTTCAATTTTCATATGATACTCGTAGTCAACATCAGTAGGATCCTGAATGTCTGTAGAAATGATGAACGACACTTTGCATATGGACGCGTTTCCTGCCTCTGTAACATTCTCACTCAACAGTTTTTGCAACCCTATTATGAATGGATTGCTAGTCTCGAGTTCCCCCCACCCGGTCTCCTCAGGGGCGATCTCCAGCCACGTATTTAAGTCTTTGGGCTTGTTCATCGCATTAAATGCGCGCCATAAGGCGCTACGACTATCGTCGTTCGTGATGTGATAATAAACAATAAGCCTCAAGCTGTCTAAGCTACCGTGGGAAACCATGTAGTTCTCCTTGAGAATGTTGCGAGCCTTCGCCTTCGGGTTGGTTTCCCGAGTTTCGATGAAGAAGCATACGTAGATTCCCCGTACCGTAGCGAAAAGAGAAACTTTCCCTATACCGTTCCCCGTAGTCTGCCTGACCTTCTAATTGGGGCTAAAGTCGGGAAAGCAGAAATTTAGGAAGTGTTTCTCGTCTTCAGCAAGTTTGTGGTCGTCTGTTTGAAGAGGGCCCATCGTGGTGGGAATGATTAATGGAGACTGGAGAAAATGGCAACAACTCTTTTGAAGACGAAATACGTTCGGCGCAGTTTCTAGCGGTGTTGGATGATAAAGTTCAGCAGATAAAAGTGCGAGGGTGACGCCTAGCCACCTGATGTTTGATACCGACGCGAATGACAAAGTATAAGACCAAACAGAACAGATATTCGTTTCATGAGCTATTGTGGTGAGTGTTGGCGTAAGGTATCGACTCCCCCCATATTGTGGCAAATAGCCTACGAAGTTGATATGGAGGAAACATCTATTGTGTTAAGTTCGACCAGTTAGGCTTTCGCCTAACGTGGTACTGCTTGCCTCCCTATATATAGTTTACTATATGAATTGCCGGGTAGCTGCTCTATGTACGTTGGCTGAATGTTGGAACATTTATTACCGCTTTGTTCGCCACTAGGCTAGACATTGATATCAAAAACCACCATTTTCAAACAAGTGCTAAACACGTAATCTATTTGCAGCGCTACGTTTGGTATGTCCCTTACGTTAGAATCATAGCCAGGAGATTCAAGGGGAAGGTCTATGATTCCGGGTCACCTTTTGGGACCCGAGTCCAATGGGGCTCCCTTGGCATTGGTACATGTCTGGTTATGTAAGCGTACCTAGATAACGTGCTTAGTGCTATCTACCTGGTACTTGTGCTCTTGAGTTGAAATAGGGATCCTATGGAACCACCTTTCGTTCCGGAGATGGATCAAGTAGCTGTGTAATTTCTTGCCTTCTTACATTCTAATGTGCTATACCTCGGGTCTTTGGGATGGGTTGGATGTTTGTCTTTTCCCTTACATGGGGAAGTTTTAACACCATAACGTGATGGAACAAGCTCAAGCAGGGTCTCTAGATTTGTGGGGGAAGAATAGTGAGAAGTCCAACCCAGTAAAGTATCCTGGATGTACATGGGCAAACCCCACACACCAATGAATCCCGCGGGGGGACCCTGACGGCCCTGAATTGATGATCTTGGTATGTAAATGCAGGGTCACGTTACGCTTGAACCATACCTGTAAGATTATTCTAAATCCCTAGGTACATGCCTATTCTTCTATGGCCGTTCTTTTGCCCGAGATGCTTCTATGTTGCGCATGAGAATCCTTCGAAAATAGAGAAGATTTAGAGGTCTATGAAGGCCCCCACGTTTCTTGGCTCAATTGCTTGCATCAATGCGTCAATCTAACAGCAAACTCGAGTGGATATGTAATTACCCGTTACACTTCCCGTTCCGCAAGAACAATAACCGGCCCTGTCACAGCACGTGGAAGATATTGGATGGCGGGAATGGGTGAAGATGGGATGGGTGGTACCTGTACGTAGTTAAGGGATTGGACAGGCACCGAAGTTCTGGTCTAGATGCAATGTAACAATAAAGAATGTAACGCAGTTTGGTCTACTACCTTTTTTTTCTCCTCTTCTTTTTTGAATTTTTTGAAGGAAGGTGAGGATTGATCAGGCATTCTTCTTATTTAATGGTTGAATTACTGATGTCGAAGTGAGTCTTTAACTGTAAGAGCTGCTGAATAGCTGGGAGCCTCGGCAACTCTTCATTAGTACCAGGCTAACACAACGACTATTGGTTGGCCGCTCTATTGCGTTAGACATGTACTAAGTATAATCTTATCCATCTTCGATGTTCATAGCAACACTCCGGTACTTCCGTAGCCCGTGCCCCGGTTTACAGAGGGTCAGTGGATTCAGGTACCTGTCGTACCTCCTAGTCGCATAAAATTAAGCTATCAATTGATCGTTGATCCCCTATCGACAATACATAATGTACCTGATAAACCTCAACTACATGTACCTCTCATTTTTCAAGTCTAGACCTCATATCTTTGTCTCTATCCACGTGTCTCTGCGTCGCCAGTTGTAGTACGTGACGCAGCTGCGAATGCATGTCCTGGTCTTTGCAGGAATGCTCCTTTTTGTATAAGACATCTGGCACCAACCCGTCGGGATTCACGTCCAATTTATAGCCTTATGTACATGTGTGGACGTGTATTTCGTTGGCTTTAGCCCGAACAGCGAGCAGCCGATATCCCTGTTCGCAAGTCTTCCTCTGCTTCTTCCCCCCATTGGCACCTCTGCTTTTGATACCGAATAATCCTTATCCCTGCAACCTTTCTCGAACTCCGCCAAATCTTCCTACCGAACAAAGCTCGCTCATCTTTGCTCATGTCCTAACCCTCCCTTTTTGGGTATCCAGTTACGACCCCAAATTGTGTACCGAACCCCAATAATCCCTCCACATGCTCCTCGTTTACACCTACCATCACTCCTCAGCATCAATAGCAATACTTGTGTCGTATTAGGTGCAGAGCGGCGGTTCGGGTCCGAAACGAATCGATCCGTGTGAAGGAGAGAGAGATCAAATAGAGGGGCGCGATCATGCCCGAGAAACCACTTACCGTTGCTACTTACGCGGCGGGCGCTTCTCTTGCTGCCATCACACTCTTCTACGTGTTCGCCCCCAACTATTTCTTGGATAGCGATTCCAACACGGCGCGGAAGAAAGGCGTGGCAGTCGGCCTTTCGAACCCAGCAAACGACTGCTTTATCAACTCCGTCCTCCAGGCGCTCGCCGGCCTCACCGACCTCCGAATCTACCTAATCCGAGAAAACCACCGAAGAAAGATAGATGAGCCATGGGTCTACGAGGAAATCGTGCAACATCCTGCATACACGAACACTCCCGAATGGAAGACGCAGGGGCTGCAAGCGGGTCTCGTCACGAAGGGTCTCAAGGATATTCTTGACAGTTTGAACGAGCGACCTATTTATAAGAAGACCATATCTGCTGCACCTTTTATCAGGGTTCTAGAGACCGCCTTCAGACAACGCATTAGCAGGCAGCAGCAAGATGCGCAGGAATTTCTGCAGGTGGTAGCGGAAAGATTATGTGACGAATATCATGCCGGGAGGAGAGCTCGGCAAGCTGCGAGGAAGAAGAGTGGTATTGAGTCGTCGACGAATAAAGCAGAGCCGATAGATGGAGACGCTGTCGAGGAACGCCTGGCGCAGCTCGCTAACGGTGAAGACGGGAGTGCCGATGCCGCCGAGCCGAGTGGGAATGCACAGAAGACCGAGGAGGATGCAGTCTCATTAAAGAGCGAAGATGAAGAAGGATTTCCGATGGAGGGTAAATATGAAAGTCAGATTGAGTGCCAGAAATGTGGCTTCAAAACGAAGCCAACAGAGAGCACGTTTTGCACTTTGACTCTGAACGTGCCACAGTCAAGCTCAACCTCACTCAACGCCTGTCTGGATGGTTTCTTCAAGACTGAGTACGTGGACGATTTTAAGTGCGAAAAATGTCGCCTCGTGCACGCAAGAGACTTGCTAGAGTTACGAATGACGCATTCTAATTCTGAAAGTTTTAAGGAGAGCTTGCGAGAAGCAATCGCGAAGCTACAGCATGCCATTGATACTGACCCCGAGCATCCGCCTCCGGACGTCGATCTCCCACCCATGCGAGATGCACCCACATCTAAGATCGCCAAGCACACGCGACTAACAGGTTTCCCCAAAATCATGGCCATTCACCTCTCAAGATCTATATACAACAGTATCTCGCAGAAGAATTCAGCCAAGGTCGCATTTCCCGAGAAGTTATTAATGGGCGGCTTAGTAAACCGGAAAAAGTACAAGTTACTCGGCACGGTCACACACAAAGGGAGTCATCACAGTGGGCACTACGAATCATTCCGCAGGCAGAACGTATCCCTTCCATACTCCACACCAAATGCCTTCCGGGCTTCCGGCGTCTTCACCAAGTCCGCTGCAGCAAGTCCAGCCTCGACACCTCGGGTTGTGGCCACGCAAAAATCCGGAGATCCTAGTCCAGTAGCTTCTAGTCCAGATCTGGTGCCGGCCTCGGAAGGTAACTCGCCGGACCAGTCAGTTGACGGCCTACCTAGACCATTAGCGGATTCGATACCCCAAGCTGCCCCGACTACTCATGGCCAGCCGTCAAGCCGTCGCAGCCCCGCCTCATCCACAAAGGATCGTGAGTCCGATAGTATCAGTCTCAAGTCAGTTGCGGCATCTGCTCGATCAACCGTGTCTAGGATCTCCAACTCGGCTAGAAATAGTAGACCCAGTAGTCCCGCTAGCAAAACACCAGTGGCGCCGTCCACGGCAAATGGGAAGACGATCACGTCAAAACCAACCGGAACTAAGCCGAAACGCCGGAAGCAAAATGACAGATGGTGGCGGATTAGCGACGAGAAAATCAAGGAAGCCAAGACGAGCGAGGTTCTTGGTATGCAGCGGGAAGTTTACTTGCTGTTCTACGAGTTGGAGCGCGACAGTCCGGCAGAATCGTAGGGCGATCCACGTCGGCTTTTGAGGAATATCATGGAAGCAGCGGCCTACGACCCGGAGGAAGACGAGCGGGAAGATCCTCATCTCCTAGACCTAGCTGAGCAAGGTATCACTGGGCAGGTCGAAGCAGCCTTTTTGAAACTTGAGTCGCGGCTAGAAAAAGCCACCAGGAGACTGAAAAGGACTACTAGTAGAATGTGGAACGACCATATGGCGTGCAGCAACACAGAGGTTGTCGACTCCAGATACGGTTTACGTTCGCATCTCCAACGGCAACGAAAATTCAGTGATTACTTTAGGTGTATGGGATCTGAAGATTCACAGAGCGTACGCCAATATGGAATCTTTGAGTCGTCAAGTGAGTTCCAAGGAGAAGACGATCGGAGTGTAGAGGAAACGAAGAAATGAGAGCGACATGGGACGTGGGTGGATGTTAAACCCATGTTTGCTCAGCGAAAACAGCATAAAAGCATATTCACAGCGGCGTTGGCGGTTTCCGGATGACGGGTCTATGCATTTCCTGGTCCAGTGACATTCTGAGAAGT
The DNA here is from genome assembly GCA_000931505.1 of Hypoxylon sp. E7406B. Lineage (NCBI taxonomy): Eukaryota > Fungi > Ascomycota > Sordariomycetes > Xylariales > Hypoxylaceae > Hypoxylon > Hypoxylon sp. E7406B. The sequence continues at coordinate 12,026 of JYCQ01000177.1, read as the reverse complement.
GTCTTACTGGTCTTTTGGCCTTGGTTCATTCGTTGTAAAGAGGGGGGCATGGATCCGGGATGAGCATGCTTTGGCCTAGAAACTATTACGAGCAATAGTAAAAGCGGGAAGGCCAACACTACATATGAGCATAAGCCGGAGCGTGGGGATGCGCGCGGTACATAAAATAGATGTTCAGCATCGGCATAGGATATAGCATCTGCATATAACAAAAGGGTTGAAGTTCATACATACCCGTCAACCACAACCTTCTCATATACCGACATGGCGACGACATTTATTGTGAAAAATTCCCTGTGGCTTCTTATGGCTTATGAGACTTCGGAAATTTATTGCTGACACGATGCCTAATTCCCTGATTCCTTGAGAAATATCTATCTGAAGGAAATACTCGCGTTAAGTCCTACAATATGCTTAGTAAGCAACAATGCCCCAGAAGATTCACCAACTTTGAGTGAGTGACACCTCCATTAATTTTGACCTGTTTTTAGTCACCCTTTCCGAAAACATCTCTGTTAATTTCGAAAGCCTGCCCTCTTAATACTGTCCTTCTAGAGTCAATGTTCCGGTCTTGGTGATCAGGTACTCGTTGATGGCAACATCCTTGCCGGATTCTTTGCCGAAGCCCGAGTCCTTGATTCCACCAAATGGCGATTCCGCGGCTGAAGAGTTTCCTAATGTTTCAATCATTATCAGTGTTATAAATTCTCGAGGGAATAGCTTGAGAGGAAGTTGAATGGAGGATGAAAACTCACCGCTGTTCAGCCCGATCATGCCCGCCTCGAGATTCTCGAACATGCGCCACATTCTGTCGACATTCTTGGTGAAGCAGTATGAAGCTAGACCCATCTGCACACTTGGGTTAGTAGCTGGACTGTGTGCATCTAGTTGGCACGTACGCTTGTGTCGTTTGCTAGCTTGACAGCTTCTTCCTCCGTATCGAACGGGAACAGTGCAAGGACAGGACCGAACGTCTCCTCGGAGGCGATCTTCATGGATTGCGACGCATTCGTGATGATCGTAGGTTCGAAGAAGTACCCATTATTCAGATTTATGCGGTTTCCCCCCGTTAGGACTGTGCCGCCGTTCTTCTTGGCATCTTCGACTTGTCCGGCGACTTTATCGAGTCCTGTGGGGACTGTGAGAGGACCCATGGTCGTGTTCTTGTCGGTGCCATGCCCGACTCGGATTTGTTTCGTCTTCTCCGCGAGGAGGTTGGCAAATTTGTCGTATATGCCCCGTTGGACGTAAACCCGATTCGCTGTAATACACGCTTGTCCAGCGTGTCGAAACTTCAGCGGAATCAATGCTGATGAATCTTGATTAGCTTCTTCATCTTATGACTTGATGACTACGCGGCTTCTCACCATCGACGGTTTGATCTAGGTTGGCGTCATCAAACACGACAAAGGGGCAATTGCCCCCGAGCTCGAGAGTGAGCTTTTTGAGGCCATCCGCGCAATGAGCTGCGAGAATCTTCCCTACTCGAGTCTAATAGCACGTCAATCTCTCAGACATAGCTGAGCATAGTTTAGGTTACTCACGGAGCCGGTGAAGGTCACTTTCTTCACAAGTGGGTGCTTACAGAGGGCCTCGCTGAGGGAGGGGGTATTTGCCAAAGTGGTGGGCAGCACATTAAACACACCCTTCGGATACCCAGCCTTCTCGGCTAGGTAAGCCAGCGTTAATGCCGACAGGGGTGTCTCGGGCGACGGCTTCGCCACCATTGTGCAACCCGCCGCCAGAGCAGCGCTCGCCTTTCTTAGGACCATACTAGGACGACAACTTAGTCCTAGGACTATCGTATCAATCAAGCGAGTAGCAGCTAACTTACGCAATTGGAAAGTTCCAAGGAACTAGAGCGGCAGTGACGCCTAGTGGCTGCTTGATCGTGAAGATCCGCCTGCCAGGAATCGCAGCTGGGAAATTCGTGCCTTGGATGCGCTCTGCCTCGCCGGTGAACCAGCGAGTGAATGAAGCTGCATACTCGATTTCCCCGTACGCTTCAACTAGAGGCTTACCCGTCTCGTATACCAGGATTGTGGCCAGGTCATCCTTGTGCTCCCGGATCAGGGCGTCGAACTTGGCCAATAGGTCAGCGCGGGTGCGAGGCGTGAAGGTGCGGAAGACCTGGAACGCCTCGTGGGCTGCCTGCACGGCTTCGTCGACGTCCTCGACTGCCATGTCCGGGCACGAGGCGAATTTTTGGTTAGATCCTGGATCTGCTCGTTATGGCGTAAGAACGTAATCCAGTCTCGGGTCATAGATACCTCAACGAACCTAGGATGTCGAATCTCTTCCCTGATTTTGCCTCGACCCATTTTCCATTGACGTATGCTTGATCCCGGAACAGATCCGGATGCTTCAGATTGAGCTGCATGTTCCCATCAGCTATGTAGCTTTAAATCCCTCTTCACACCACACCTTACATTAATAGGCGAGTTTGTTTTGCTCATGTTCAAGCTTGGTGTTAAGGACTTGGGGGCTATTCAACGACGTATTTCGCTATCAAGCAGTAATGGAAGTCAATTTCCTTATATTTCAAGATGGGCAACTGGTTATTGCCACTAAAAATCMCCCCGCATCGTGTACAACCGTCCCATCCCGACGTAGGCACCCCGGTCCCCGCAGCCAATCCTAGTGCTCCCCCTCAGCCAGATCTGGTCAGTAGCGAGCGGACCAGCGTGCCAGCGATCCCGAAGGCAGGTTGAGTGTGAGTGTCCAGGCTTATAATGCCATATCTTAGGTACCTAGACCTAGATACCTAGTCTGCGACTCCTCGTTCAGCCCCCATATTCCATAGTTCCACGACATCACTCAGCGCGGTCGAGAAGACTTATAACGGGCCACCTAATTTGATGCATTTTGATTTTGATTCAGGTGTAGCATCAGTGATACGACCGGCTCCGTCTAGGTATTCTTAGTACATGGTTACAAGAGGTAGTTATAAACCTACGTTAATCGCCATGAGGTCCCGTTGTAAGTAATGCTCTTTCTAAATCCCAAGCCCTACTACCAACCGGATTCGATGGATTCTCCTTCATCGCAATTACAACCCCTTGTTTTAGTGCCCCAACCCACCCAAAAAAGGCTGACACTCCTTAGGAGACTTGTCCAGCCCATATCAAAAGAATGGACCGAAACTCGCCGAGAGGTATTATCAGACCTGCGGTCCATCAAGTGGGCACGCGTGGGTCTTTGGATACCTTTCGCAATCTGGGCTACGGTTATACTAAGCTTTGTCGTTTTTCTTCCTGTCTATGGCTCAACTTCGTCCTATTCTGAGGATGGGAGTACAGCCTGTCGATCTGATGGCTCATTCAACTTCGATTTATCCGGGTATAGCGCTTGGGCAGCCTCGGGTTTCTTTGAGATAAATTTGGGGTTCGGCAATTTAACTTTCACACAGGCCAAAGTTATTGATATATCATGGGACATAGTCAGAACGAAATTCGACACTCTTTTGAAATATCATGAGCTGATACCCTTTCCCAGGCAGTTGGCCGGTGGGGCCAAATCTTGATGGCGTTCATATCTTGGCGCGCGTTTGCCGACTATGTTACGACTTCCATGGAATTCGCGCCTATTACCTACGCGACATTTTTCACAGTGTTTCTCGAAAGCGAGCCTTCCTTCTTCTCGACGTTCTGTCTCATACGGGCCTTCATCTCAGAACGCGGCCTCAAATCCAAAATATCCATGATTTTTATGGTATTGAGCATGCTATTCCTTATAGGATGGCCGACACTCGCTAGTGCAATGACCGGGTATACTACACTCAACAAGGCTTTTGTCCCGGACAATAATGACAATTATATTCCATATTCGGATTTCCGATACATAGCATACATTATTCACGACGGGTGGAGAGTTAACCTCACCTTGAATCAAGTTGTCCTCTCCGCCAGCTCTGGTAAGGAGTCAACTTAGCTCGCATACCCTCTAGATATTTGACTTATCATATTCTTAGGAGAAATAGTTACCTCTTCTTACGGTTATGGACCTTATTTCCCTAGTTGCTATGACGATATTGTAAGAGGTACCTTATATCGGGACGTAAGCACTGGTTGCTTTTTACAATACGCTACATATACTTGTCTGTGTTACCTCATCGTCAACCAACGTGCAACTTCACTGATGCAGCTTTTTTGTTACAGATTTCTCATCTTATGGTAATCTCGGAAATTTATCATCTACCTGGAACAATACATACCACTTAGATAGTCCAGTATTGAACATATCCAAACTCTCACTCAGTCAGCCATCAAGCATGGCCTTCACCTACTCTAACCAGACGTACTCCGTTGCCTATGTCAATGACAATGGTATTTGCCAACCAATCCAAAACGTGAGTACAGGAGCTCCCAAAGCCATCGTCAATCTACTTCTAACTTATGACAACACGCTATCTAGCGATTCAAATGGGGATTTTCATACATACAAGCATTTATTGGGATGGTTTCTCTGGCGGTTTGGGCAACCGGGACTTATATCATGTGGTTTAAAGCTCACTTCCAGCTGCCTCTTCGAAATCAACCAGAAAGACCGAAAGGCTGGAGAGCCGTGCTCATATTGGCTGAAAATATTGAAAGGGGGCTACAAGAGGCAGGGATTAGTGCTCAATTTTTGACAGATCGGCAGCTTAAGAAAGAGGKAAAAAGGCGGCTCTTAGGTGGAGCCGTTTCATTCGAGGCTACACTCACGAGAAAAGGCTATAGCTTTCGTCATGGTATGTGGCAGTGGCTGAGGAAAGAACCTAAATGGTCCCCCATATTCCTTCTGACCCTAATAATTGACATTGGGGTTATTATAGAGGTCCTTTTTCGCTCTATATTTCCTTGGATTTCCATCGGTTTGCTTCCTTTTTATCTTAGCGGTATTTTGTTCGCTGCAGTCACGGGAAGTACAAAACGGAGTATGTGTTTCATGCGTCTCTGTTGGTCTATTTTTGGAATTATGATAGCTATGATTCTATACTTTGTATAGCTCTCCAGTAACTCGGTATCAGCGTCAAAATATATATCACAGACTTAGATAGATCCTATCTATTTCCCTACGCGCATATCTTATATTCTGACCACTCCCTAATTTGCTGCAACCGCTTCGGGTACGGGAAGTGCCAATATCTTCTTAGACGCGTGCTCGGCAGCCGTGACGATCATAGCGGAAGGGTTTCCGGTCATCATACCGGGAAAAATGGAAGCATCAACCACGAACAGATTATCCATTCCATAGACCTTGGTGTTCGTGTCGACGACAGACGTGCCGTTCGCCACGCGACCGTCATCAAGACCCATCTTTGCGGTTCCAACCCAATGGTTGGAGCAGCGAAGTGCTGGGACCGCCGGAATCTTCCCATTGATAGCATTAGCATTGAATTTCTTCCCTTTTCTTTCTTTTCTTTCTTCCCCCCCCTCGTCGAAACGGGTCGGGCGATTGTGATGACGTAAGCAAGGGGTAAAAGGGGTAAAACTCACCGAGTCCACGAACTGAATCGACGTCTGGTTAGACGCAGGGCGGACCCACGTCAGGTTTGAGATAGGCTGAAAGTATTTGCGCACTCTCTCGAGACCTTCAATAACGGCCGCTTTGTCGTTGGCATCGCGAAGGTAAGGAGGGATGGAGACGCGGGTGTTGAGTTGAGGCGTGACCACCATGCGTCCGCGCGATGTAGATCCCGTCCCAAGATACTGGGTAATAGTCATGGAAGCTTAGAATTAGTTAGCGGACAGTACTATATGAGCTTTACGGTGTTATTCAAAGCTGGTAGTATCTTACTGTTCTTAGATCCTTCTACTCGCGCCTGCCAGTGCAAGTGTCGGTCAATGCCATCGGCACCAGGGATGATTTCCCAAAACTGCATTAAGGTCAATACAAGAATATCCCCGGTGTTCTCAAGTAACTCACAATAGGACCTAGGTTAGGCGCTGCTTGAGCTAGAATTCCAGTTCTATTCTCTGAGTCGGAGTTAGTGGTGGGTTCCGTAGGAAATCCGAGTATGTCTTACGCAGGTATATCTCCGTGTCGCTCAGGATCGGCTTGCTATAAGCCGCGTAGAAATCATAGAATACTACATCAGGATGAGCAATTTCGATGTCAGTCTGTTGCACCGCAAAGTCAGCTATATCCCATTCAAAGGCCTGGTTCAGTATAGGAGCCCTGTACTCACCCCAACATGGTCAATCAGATTGTATCCAACCGGAAGTTCGATCCAAGAGTCTTCGGATATCATCGTCTTCGCATCTGACGTCGAGTTCTTTACCACGTTTAGTTGATCCCTCGGCCCAATACCACCTATTTTTGCTCGGTTAGAAGTTTTGCGATCGATACTGCAGAATAAATGCCCATACTTCTGAAAAGGAGCTTGGCGGATCCAAACGCGCCCGCGGACAAGATCACGCGGCCGGTCCCAGGGGTAACCGAGACGACACCCGCGTGTCCGGCAGCGTTCTTGCTGCACTCAATTTCGACACCTGTCGCATGGCCGCCCTCGCGAATAACTCTCCTAGCTGTCGTGTTCATCCAAAGTGTGAACTCCTTGCGCTTGCTCGCCTCTACCAGGTACGTCGCGAGCGGTCCACCTCTCTCGCCGTTAGAGAACATGTGCGTGCTGTGGCCGAAAGTCCGGTTCTTGCGATCCGGGTGCTCGTTGGGCACGATGTACTCCCAGCCACTGGCGTTGAGACCACTCGTCAGCACGTTGAATCCTTGCTGTAGGTACAGCCGGCCGTCCATGCTGGGGTGAGTTGTACCCGGGATGCGCTCGAATAATCGAGCCGTCGCGTCGACTACATCAGAACTTCGCCAGCCTTCCGGCCAGCTGTGATCCCAATCATCCAGGTGAGGTTTCCACCATAGGCCGGAGTTGACCGCGACGCCGCCTCCCAACACGCACCCAGCCATCTGGTCGACGTCAGTACACACAACGCCGCTCGGGTTATGCCAGATCTCGTTGGCCAGCCCGGGCACATCGAATCGGGTCAGTGTCGCGTTCTCGAGCCACTTAGGCTTCATGACACCACCCCATATCCCCGTAGAAGGTGGGCCTCTCTCGAGGAGGAGCACTGTGTGTCCGGCCTCTGATAGTCGATCAGCAATCGCGATGCCGCCAGCCCCTGAGCCTACGACGATGTAGTCCCATGTCTGGGTCGTGGTGACATTGGAGCAGATTGGTGGCTCCAGCACTATATTAGCCCGAGCCGCACATGGCTGGAAAACTGAAAAACCCGGGTTAGAGGAGCGATCAGCGCGTCTATCGATATTGGAAAGCGTGCTTACAAAGCAGTACTGCAGTCGCAGCGGCGCTTAAGTATAGATTACCGTGCATTTCTGCTGAGAGAAGTCTCGCGTGCCTGAGAGCGCGGTGGGAGAGCTGCTCCAGATCTCAGGAGGAGGCACAAAGCCTTTAAGACGGCGGAAAACGCTACCCGTCTGGACCATCATATCATGCGCCGCCACGGCCAAGAGCAAGGAATATGTCTAAGTCTCGCACGCTGAAGCGCCGCTTCAAAGTGGTATATGCGGCGCATTGGCCTATCTAGCGCGTTGGAATAAGTCGCCGATTCGAAATTGTAGGGACCAGCAATCCTTCTTCATTTGTGCGCAATTAGCCGAGCGCAATGTCGCGGGGAGCCCTATGCGGCAGGGCTTACATACTTAGCCGCGAAATGAAAAACCTGGGGTGACCTGGGGAAGTGCAGGGATATTGCGGCTGGCCCTGGTTGTTGGTGACGCTCGTCCGCCATCAGAAATGCAAGTGCCGATGAAAGGGGTAAGCCGTGATGGTGTGTCGGGTCGTCACAATGGGGAGGTTAGACGTAGCCCCTGTGAAGGCACGGGCATACGGTGGTAAGTAAAGCGGGGGATTATATCCAGGCGGCTCGGATTATAATCCACTGAGGAGATAGTGACCAACGTAACTAGCAAGAGAAAATACGTTAGGGACAAAGAAAAGGGGTCAGGTCGAGCCTTATCGGTCGGGCGTTCTAGACGTAGCTCGTTGAGGTAAAATGGTCCGGTATCTGACCCGTCATGTTGAATTTGGCTCCGGAATAGTATGTTTCCGAGATAAGTATAAACACCTACATAACCTTCGATATTTCCTTTGAAATGAGGTGATGACATGAGGGACAGTTCGTGTCAAAAACACAAATAAACATTAAATATTAAAACAACTTATCTATACTTCTTTACCCTCACGTTTAAATATATAGTATCAATTTTAATTTTAAAAACAATAATTTTTTATATTTTAAAGTAAGAGCACTTAAGTGGTAAATGGTGCGTATTTTATTATTATATTTATTAAATTTTAAAAATAAAAAACGTAAAATACGTAAATAATTATTATATAATAATATATAAAACTTAAATAATTAAAATTTAAAAAACGTTAATACGTTTATATTTAATTTAAGTTTAATTAATTAAATTTAATATAACATTTTTATAAATATTTATCGAAATTTTTTTATTATTTAAATTAATATTTAAAATTTAATTTATTTATAAATAAATTTTAATATATTTAATATTACTTTTATAAATTTCTTTTATTTTCTTTAAAATTAAATAACTTTAATTAAGCTTATTATATTTTATTTTAACTTTTATAACTTAATATTATAAATTTTTTTATATTTTTTAATTAATATTTTAAAACTTTATAATTATATATTAACATTAAAAAAAAATTACCACATATTATTTATTATTAAACTTATAAAATTAACTTTAATTAAATTTTAATTTTTATTAATATTATTAATTTAACTGAAACTTTTTTATATTATAATTAAATTTAAATAATTATTACTTTACTTTAATTATTTTAAAATAATTTTATTTTAATTACCTTTAAAATAAGAACGTTTTTTAAATTTAAAGCTTATTATAAAACTTTAAAAAAAGCTTATAAAATAAGTTTATCTTTTAACATATTTTTTTTAATTAAACGTAAACTTTATAAATTACTTTTTATTAAAATTAATATTTATTTATATTTAAATAATTCCTATAAAATACTCCTTTATAATTAATTTAAAACAGTTTTAATTAAATTATATTAAATTTTTATAAATTAAGTTATTAAAACTTAAATTAACGTACTTATATATAATAATTGTTACACTTTTATTAAACATTTATTAAAAACTTTTTATGTTAAAAATTATCTTTAAAAAAAAACTTAAAAATTCATTAAAAACGTTACTTTAAGTAATAATAAACAAATTATTAATTTAAACTTAAATTATAATAAACTTTATATAATTATAAAAGTTAAAAATAACTTTATAATTAAATTTAATAATATTATAAATAAAAGTTATTATTTTAATTTATATTTAAATGTTATTATAAAAGATTTTATTAAGTTTAAATAAGATTTATTAAATTTATATAACTTTAATAATTTTCCTTTACCTTTAAAAATCATTTAAAATTTAATCGAACGAAATAAAAGGAAAGTAAAAAAAGGTATATTAAGTTAAAATCCATTAATTTAATTAAAAATATAAAAAAATGTAATAGAATAAAATAAAAAAGATAAAATTAAAGTAAAAAAAGCTTTAATTAAAATTAAGTTAAGTATTATATTAATAAATTAAACTTTATTAAGTTAAATTAAGTTTAAATTAAGTATGTTATATAAAACTTAAATAAATAATTAAAAGAAAATATATATAAAAATTTTAAATATATAAAATTAATTTATATAAAAAAAATAATGACTTTTTAATATTATTTAATATTATAATTAAAATGTAAAAATTGTAAAAATTTGTTATAATTAATTAATAAATAAATCTATTTTAAGTTAACCTTTATTTATTATTTTAATTTATATAAATTTAAAACTTTATTTTATTATTAACTTTTAACATTTTTAATATCTTTAAATTAAACTTAACTTTTATTAAAGTTACTTTAAATACTTCTTATTTATTATTAAAATATTTCAATTTAATTACTTTAAATTTAAATTTTTAATAAATATATTTTATTAATTTTTCCTAAAAATACTTATATTTATATAAATAAAGCTTATCTTTAATATTTTTATTAATTTTCTTTAATATACCTTTTATTTTATTTAAAATCTTTTTATATATAAACATTATATTAAGTGGTAAAAATGTATTTAATTTAACGTTATTTAATTTAACCAACTTTTTTATCTTTTTAAACTTAATTAAGTTTAATAAAACTTAACATTTTTTATTTTTAATCTTTTTTAATATAATATATAAAGCTTAAAGCTTTTTATTAATAATATAAAGTTTATTTTTTTATTTTCGAATTTTATAATTATTTTAAAATTAAATAAACTTATTAAATTTAAATTAAATTATAAGCATAAAAATATAAATTAAAACAATTTTATTAAAAAGTTAATATTATTTTTAAAAGTGATTTTTAATTAATTAGTTAAAATATTCTTTAAATAAGTTAATTTTACTTTAATTAAATTTATAAAAACTTAAATAAATTTGATTTATTCTTTAAAAAATTACTTAATTATTATAAAGTTAACTTTATTAACTTTTAATTTATTAATTACTTATATTTTTACCATAAAATATATAAGTAAATAAAAGAAAAAGGTTAATAAATATATTAATTTTATAAGTTTAATTAAATTTAATTAAAAAAACATAAATATTATCGGTAAAAATATAAATATTTAAATATTTTAAAAAGGATTAATTAAAGTTATTAATATTTATATTACTTTTATTAAAGTTATTATTAAGGTTTTTAATTTTAATTAAAGTTAATTAATTTTACGTTAATATTTATAAGTTTAAATAAACTTTTTAAAAGTATTAAATTATTTACATATTTTAAAATAAGTAATAATATATATTAATTATAATTATAAACTTATTACTTTTATTTAATTAAATTATAAAAGGAATATAACTTTATTATTTAATAATAAATATATATTAAGTAAATATAAATTAAATTATATAAGTTAAAAACTTATAATAAAATTATATAATATATTAAAAGTAAATATTTATAATAATATAAACTTTAATATTATATGTTTTAAATTTGTAATAAATGTTTATATATTAAATATAATTTAAATTAAATATAATTTATTTATTACATTTTTAATATACCTTTTTTTAACATTAATTAACCTTATTAAAATATAATTTAAAATAGATTTAATAAAAAAACTTTTAAATAATATTAATTCGCTTTTATTAAACATATATAAATAAAGATTTAAATTTTATTTAATAAATAATATTATTTATAAAAACTTCCTTTTTAAAAAAGTTTTTAACTTTTTACTTTTTAATGGTTAAATAAGTTAAATTAAAACAAGTAAAAATTCCTATAAAATAACAAATAATTATAACATAAAAACGTAAAATTAAATAACTTTTAAATTATAAATAATTAATAATTTAATTATTATTAAAATAACGTTTAAAAAAAAGCTCTTTAATAAAAGTTAAAACTTTATCATTTAAATTTATTTAAAGTTATTTTCGTAAAAAGTTCCATTTATTAATCCATTTATAAAATATATAATAACTAATATTAATATTATAACGTTATAAAAGTTTATAAAAAATTAAAATAATAAAAATATTAAATTAATATTACTTAATAATAAAATCATGGTAAAATTTAAAATCGACATATTTTTAATTAATTATATTAATAATTAAAACTAATTAAAAAAAGAAAAAAAAATAAAAGTAAATATAATTTTTATAAAAAAAACACGTTAAAATTAAAATAAACTTAATTAAATACTTATAAAATTAAATTAATAAGTTTAAATTTTAAATTTTAAATTTATTTAATTTATTTAATTTATTATTTAATTTATTTAATTTATTATTTAATTTATTATTTAATTTATTTAATTTATTTAATTTATTTATATTTTATTAATTATTTATTAATTAATTTATTAATTATTTTATTAATTATTTTATTAATTATTTTATTAATTATTTTATTTAATTATATTTTATTAATTATTTATTTATTAATTT
>JYCQ01000176.1:0-121909 GCA_000931505.1 Hypoxylon sp. E7406B | reverse complement strand
TATTATATTTATTAATTATTATATTTAATTAATTAATTAATTAATTATTTATTTATTTATTTATTTATTTATTTATTTATAATTTTATAAATTTTATATTATATTAATTAAACTTAATTAACCTTTTATTAATTTTTATAAATTTATATAAATCTTTTTTAAAAATTATTATAAACGTTAAAACTTTTATAACTTTTATTTAATTTTAAATATATTTAATTATGTTTTTTTAATTTTATATATTATCGTTTAATTGTTTCTTTTTTAATTTAAAGATAAATTTATTTTACGTTTAGCGATTTTAACATTAATTAACTTTCGTTATTATTCGAGTTTTTAAAATGTTATTTATTAATATTTTTTCATTATAAAAACGAATATATTTTTTTCGTTATTATTTAAATTCTTTTATTAAGTTTTTTTCTTATTTCGATTAGTTTTATTTAATTTAAATTAAACTTAATTAAATTTAATTAAAGTTAAAAATACTTTATTTTTATAAAAAAAATAAATAATAACTATATTTAAAAATTAATAATTTATATAAACATTATTAAATAAAGCATAATTTTTTATAATATATTTAATATATAACTTATAAAATTTCTTATTTATATATTATTAATAAAGCTTAATATTAACTTTATTAATTATAAAATATGTTATAAAAGTTAATATCTTTTATTATTTATTAAGGTTAAACTTAAAAAGCTTTTTTTTACTACTTTTTTAAACTTTTTTAAACTTAATTAATTATTTTAATATTTATTTAAATTAAATTTTAATTAATTAAATTTAATTTAAAGTAAATATACCTTTTTAATTTTAATTAAATTTTTCATGTCGTTATAATAAAATTATTAAAGTTAATTTATAACTTTATTAATTTATTAAATATTAATTAATATAATAATATTAATAATAAAAAGTTAAAAAGATTWATTATTATATTTTTAATTAATTAAAGGTAACATTTTTAAAGATATAATTATTATAAATTAATTAATTTTAATTAAATTAAAATTTAATAATGTTATTATTAATTATATAAGATATAAATATATTAAATTTTAATTTATTTTAATAATATATAATTAAATTACTTTTAATTTTAAATATTATTTAATATATTTAATTAAGTTTAAAATAAGTTTAATTAATTTATATAATAATTATATAAGTTTATTTTAATTAAATTAATATAAGTTAACTTTTATTAATTTTAATTAATATAATATAAAAATATATAAATTTTTAATTTTTTATTTTAACTTTTATAACTTTACGTATTACTTTTATATGTTAAAAAAAAAGGTTTTAATATAAAAAAAAATTAAAGATTATAATATAATTAATTAAAATATTATATAATTAAAAAGCATTTATATAATTAAAATATAAACTTTTAAAAATTAAATATTTTTAACTTTTATTATTATAAAATAAGGAAATTTAAATGACTTAATAAAGTGAGAAATTTTAAATATATACCTTTGTTTATATAACTTACTATTGCTTAATTTAATAAAAACGGCCCCCACCCTATCATATGGGCCACCTTGGGGTTAGTCTAATGATTTTTGAATTTTGATCACTTGAGCCCTATGCGTTGCCGTACTGTCGTGGATCGCCAAGCGTCTCCCGCAATTATGCTAGACAGTGTGAACTAGGTAATGTACATACTTCTCATTCATATAACTAAGAGCGATACGCACCTCGAGCTTCGCTCCTAGACAACGGACAGAGACGATGTATCCTACAATATCAKGGCGCCGGCMCCTGCCGTATCCTTAGGTTTGTGGCCAACACTGCCGTCGCTATTGGCCTCTTTTGTTTCCCCTTGAGGCTTCTCTGGTCCACTCTCGCCGTCTCTTCCAGCCTGTCATAAACCCATCAGCTAAAAGTTCAAGACTAGAACGTTACTATAAGATAATAATCATACTACTGCGGCAGCCTGCTTATCGAGGGGACCCCCTTTGGCCGATACTGGATTGCTCGCCTGAGCCTCAGGCTGCTATAACCCATAATGCTCAGCAGAATGTTCTCTTATACAAGAATGTCTGTTCACTTACGACGGCGCTCGGGGCCTCAAATATTCCACTGCCGAGGTCAACTGTTGACAATGCATCCGTACTTCCGGTATCGAAATTTTTACCGGCTTTATTTTGATCTTTCTGTCCAGGGGTGGCCATATTCCTCTCGTGAAATTGAGATGCTATGTTTCTCATGTACTCTGAGGAAGTGCTGATGTGTGCCATTAGAAAAATGATTAAATTTGGTTCATTTCGGTCAGTTATTGGCATATCAACGAATTATCCATAACATTATGCCAATAATACGTCATCAATCGTTGGGGCTCCGTTTATGCGACGTTGGCCGCGATACGTCAATGGGATGTCGATGGGGATTTACGTCACAAGCACGCGATAGAACTGGGGTCATTACCGGTAGATAATAATTAGCACCGACAACTCATATGGCATCATTAAAATATAAGGGCTCTGTCGGGATTATACGCACGAGATCTGTACTCAGGAGGAATTCTATAGAATGTACGTTTTAGAATCTTGCATCGATGGCCTAGATGATGGACTTGGAATAAGGGAAGGCAGATTACTGTCATAATGGACAAGAAACATCAGGTCAATTTTCAGGGCTTAATATGTTTCGGATTTCTGTGATGTATTTTACGACCACAAGGAGGATAACTAAAATGTGCCCCCTAGGTCTAGCCGCAGCAAAGGGAGTAGATACTTCACTATCTAGGTGTTTTAGAATCAGAGGAGGCATTTGTATATATGAGCGGAGCGCGCACACGAAGCAAGAGAGAAGCATGTATAACATTTTTTATGGATATAATGTGTACCTCCCGGAACAAAAGCCATATAAATCTAGGTAATTATAGTAAACGAACACGTTCTCGTACCATATCCGGTAACAGGTTTTCCCCAGAGGATGTCCCTGAAACGTTACGTACGAGTAATCGGGTGTATGAAAAAGAGATGTGCCCAGCTACTTCATATCCATCTTTGATCTCTCGCAGCAGCTTTCCATGCGTCCGCTCACATCCGCTCACCTTGTATCCTGGTGTTTTCCCTGTAACCAGGACCTTAAAATCTTTAGTCCCGGGATTAAATTCTCTGGCGGGATCCTTACCTAGATCCTCAAATGGATCTACTTGTCCATATACAAGTAGACCCCCTTGACATTCCCAGGTCGCCCAATACCCGGTGGAGATATCGCACCTTTTGAGCTCCTCCATTCTCCCTGTATAGCGTCTATATGCATCATGCAACTCCTGGCTAAGGTAAACCACCTTAACTCTAAACACCTCCGATTCGATATGAAGAATTTTAGGAAGATTGAGATCTTTCAGGGACGAGTGACCTGATTGCTCGCATAGACTTTGTAGCGGCAATAACTCTTTTGTAGGGCCAAATTGTCATCGAGCCACAATGGAGAATTGGTCGCCGACGCGAACCGTCCACAAACGAAAGAATAGTTCCTACTAATCGGCCACGCGCAAAGTGCAAGGTAAATGTTGAATGTCTTCCAAAGCTCGAATCTAGAAGACAACCGCCATCCAATTTTGCTTCTATCTGTAGTTATGATTAATGCCAATTCATCTGGCAGAGAGCGTGTGGGAACTGCTTGGCACATCCAGTCAATGATGCCACAGAGTAGACATGTCGGATCGTTCAACCGTAGATTTTGATTTTCTATGAAGCGAAGGGGTATGACTTTTCTGGGTTTGAGCTGTACGGCCGCGGCGGATGCAGCAAAGTCTACCAACGCACACGCCAAGCATAGAGCGTGGTCGTTATCTTGCAATTCTGAATCATCGTTGGCGATATTAGATACTCCATGCATAGTACCCTTTTTGCCTTTCCTTGTCGTTAGTAAATAGGTAGGTACCTCTTAAGTCATGTTGTATTGAGTTCCTCTTCAGGTTGGGTAGTGGTACGAGGTACCTGAGATTTTGGAACTTACCGGCTACGGTCAAGCGGCCAACAATATGACTCTCATCGTCAAATGGAAAAGGGCGCTCGAGATGTTGTTTGGGAACGAGCGAAGGCCCCGAGTTCTCCTGTAAATTCCCTCCTTATGGCCCCTAGTAAAAGTATTTTAATTCCATGGCTGCCTACCTACCTACATATGTACCTACATAGTCTGAACCCAGAACGATGAATATGCACACATCCTGCTGCATGTTCAATATCGTGAGTGTCTAAATTTGAAGTGTTTAGTACCACTAATTCATAATATTCAACAAATGTTTCCCAGTGATGAAATACTGCTAGATATTGGATAGTATAAGCACCGTTATACGTAATATACCTGCAGTCTTTCTCTGACCCGAATAACGTCGACACGAAGTCGGTGCCTATGATTGGCTATTCACCTGTGGCCGGATTTACTGTGGCTGTTCTATTGACGGCTTTGGTCATTCCGGGTATCGTCATGAACCTAGAAGGCCAGAGAGAGTGAAGTGAGATGGGGATTGATGAAGAATGCCGGCGGTGCTGTCGACTGTTCGTTCAGTCTGCTCCCAGTCCGGCCTCCAGAAGTCGGGGAAACCTTCCCAACTGTAGAGAGAGAAACGTGAAGTAGAGATAAAAACTACAGCTGATGAAGAAAAGCCTAGGCTACTTAACGCTGACTAGAAGGTATCGTAAATAGACGTTGCTGAATTGATAAAGGTCTCATCCTTATCGCAATCGAATTGACTTCGACACGCCGTAGTGTAGAAATATGACAAAGCAAAAAGCAGCCAAATGATTGGCCAGAATTCTCCGACGGCAAGTACCGAGCCACTCAACGCCGACCACCAAAAATTCAATCTTGCCAAAGCTCCAAGAAGCTCGTCAGAACACCCAACACACACACACGTAAGGTCGCCAGGCAAACCCGCCAATTGGCCCTAATAGTCCCTCCCACGATGGCACCCGCGAGCCTACTCCGACCGCCGACATGCCTCTCCTGCCTGCGACGGCTCGCCCAGCCGACTGCGTCGTCCTTCCTCGCATTGCCCCTCGCGCAGCAGCAGACCCGAGGCGCCAGGACGACCAAGGCCGAGGAGGAAGATCTGCAGGGCATTCCCGTGCGTCTGCTGCAAGATATCCAAGGGTTTGGCCGTAAACGTACGCTATCCTTTTCTCATGCCTCGTTCCTCCCCTAGGCTTTGGGGGTTTGTTAAATGCTTACGAGGAGGGGACAAAACAGATGCCATCATCCGCGTGAAGCCCGGCCGTATGCGCAACTACTGGTTTCCCAAGGCGCAGGCCGAGTACATGACGCGCCAGCGCTTCAAGGAGCTGGGTCTGACTGAGGCCGCCATCGGCGTGCGCGATCGCACGTTCGGCCTCAAGCTAGCCCTCGAGGACGAGGGCGACAAGAAGGTGCTCGCTGAGGAGGGGCCGCCGGGCACAAGCAAGAGCAAGAAGGATAGCCTAACGCTGCCGGTGAGTTTTTCATTAGTGTTCCCAGAGATATATAAACTCGCTAATAGAATGCAAAACAGCCCGAGGAGACCCTGTCCCTTCTTCAGACCCTCCTCCCCTCAACCCTGACATTCGCTCGAAAGCCCAATCCCTCCGTATCAGCACCTAGCGAGTCCAAACCMCCCCCAGTCCCTCGCTCGCCGTCGATCGCCGCCAACGCGGCAATTTCGAGGGACTCTTCCTCAGCCGCGGATTCTCCCCCCGCCGAGCCGGCTCCAATGGCCATCTTCGGATCCGTGTCCACAAATGACATCCTAGCCTTGATCCGCGAAAAGCTGCTGGAAGTCGACCCCTCGCAGGGCGGCCGCATAGCTCTCGAGGCGGAGGGCATCGAGATCCAGGGTCTGGACGGCGAGGATCGTATCAAGCATCTTGGCACGTTTGAGGTTTTGATCTCCGCTTCCAAGGACTTGGAGCCTGTGCGGCGAGAGGTCAAGGTTGTGGCTGAAGAATGAAGTACTTCCGAAGTCCCTAGATCTCAATGGGCGTGGGTAGATAGTACAGAACGTCAAGTGAGAAATCTACTATGCAGCAGCTAGCTGCTATAGTTCTCATTACGCAAGATAGGCGTGGTGTATGCGTGTATGATATGTATACCTAGCGAGGAAGCCGAGCTAGAACTAGACGTGTACATATAAAATACCAAAATTCAGATTCATATACGTCTAATTTTGAAAACGATACTATTCTACTTCCAAAATCCGAGTTACAGCAGCTACGAGAAACGACTGGGCTTGTAGCGTAGGAGGGGATATGGAACTAATTCATGTTAAGAGAGGCGAGCAAGGAGTCAAAAAGAAGGGCGACTACACTGAGGCAGTAGGTAACTAAGTCACTAATTTGGGCATTATTCTGTATTCCTTTTCATCCCCGGCACAGCAATCTCACGCTATTCCAACCTATTCCCAAGGACGTAAACAATAACCAAGCCGACCATTCATGGAATCTATCCTCACTGCCAAAAGAAGCCATCCAAGAAAAAAAATGCATACCCTACCACCTACGCCGGCGCTGTGCCCGATGGTAAAGATGCGACATGCGAATATTAATCTATGTAATGCAATTCATACTGTATCGCAATGTAGGTCTCCCCCCCAGCAATCGGTAGCACACTTAATGGGCTCATCGAAGTGGGAGGAACTCAAGGTAGAAGGCGGATTTATGGACAAAGAAGGTAGAGGTAGAGGGTATACCAAAACCAATCACTTGCCAGGATAGCTAACATCCAAGTTCCACAGCGAGTCCCATACGATGCTTCTCCTGATGGGACTTGGACTCTCGATAGATGCGGCGCTCACTTCCCGGCGGAGTTGTGAATGTTGAAGTCGCGGCCGTTGTGGGTGTTCTTGTTGGGATTGTGTTCGAGGATGAATCGGCGGCCTCTGTAGCGGCTGCGGATTCGGATTGGGATTATTGTCATCTCGCCGGCGCTAGATCCCATCAGCGACCATGTCTCAAGGACCGTTAATGATCGTTCCGCACCTCGCTCTGCTCGCCATTATCCGCGGTCCCTTGCTTATCCCCTTCGTGGTCTTGTTGTGTCCCACTCGACCCAGCGGTTCCCTGTCGTTCAACCGTTGGGCTCGCGATGCTATTTGTCTCGCTAGCCAGTGCACTACCCTTTCCAGCGCCGCCTCCACTGCCAGCAAACGGTAGGGCCTTCTTAGAGCCCGAACTACTACGTCTGCTCTCGAGACTCTTGCTGAGGGTTCTGCTAACTCCTTCGATCCCGCCATTAGGCCCGAGTTTAGATTTTCCCTTGCTCGCACGCCCATGGTGGTGCATATCGGCAACTGCTGCGACGTTATTGGCGGCAACCGTGGACTTGCCTAGCCCAGGCGTGGATGGAGCACCGGGTTTATCTTCGTGTGCGTCAATAAGCCACCAGCGCAGACCATCCGACAAATCGAATGGATTGTCGTTTTCATCGCCTGTATTCACCGAGTCGGTCTCTCCTTCTGATGTAGGTGCAGGAGACTGTAGGCTCTTGGACAAGTCAACTACACGTTCTTGGATACGAGTTATGCGAGCTACAAGCCACTCGCGTCTGCGCAACCGATGCCCCTCCTGCTCGCGCAGGAAGAAATGAGGACATCCAACATTGAAAGCAGCCCAGGCACCCGTTGTCTGGTTACGAGTAGGGAGGAACAGGGCTAAGTCACCCTCTTTGAACTGTTTAAAGGCAATCTTGTCGCGAGACTCCTTGGCGAGGTCGTGTGCCCGCTCTCGGTAATTTCGGGCATCTCGCGCCATCTTCCGAGCACTGTGCTCGGCTTCTTTGACGCGGCGATACATGGATTCGGAGAAGGCGTCAATGTCGAAATAGCCTGGGCCAGCCATGAAGGCTTGATACTGCTCATCTTCTGTATTTGGATCCTCAGCGTTCATCCAGTAAAGCAACCTGAGGTCGGCGCTATCGGCGAGAGGATTGCTTATTAGTGAAACAGAACGTCGTATAGAACTTCCAGGATCAGACGAGTCGTTCGGGTTCTGAGACGCGCGTTCAGACCGTGGTATTTTCTGGATAACCATCGATCCATCTTTTCGCGTAACAGAGAAACCGAGTCGCTCAAGGAGCCGGCAGAGCCTCTCATTCTGGGTATATAGACGTTGGGTTAAGTCTTTAGCACGAACGTTGCGTAGCTCGGACCGGGTATTGAGTGCTTCTAACATGGCATCGGATGACTGTAGCTTTTCCTGGAACATTTGGACCTCCTCTTCCAGGCTGCCCACCTGAGATTGCTTTGATGCCAATTGTTCGGTCAGCTCTGCAACTCGCTTCTCCTCGTCTTCGAGTTTCTTTCGCAAAGTCTCCGACCCTGTCTCGCCCTCGGTCATCTTGACCCTAAGCTGGTTCAGCTGCTCTCGTCCTTCCGTTACTTCCATTTCGAGAGTGGCACATCTGGTCTTCTCCTTATCTAGAGTCTCACGTAAGTGTACTGCGCTTAGCTCTTCAGTAGAAAGCTTCTCTTTTGTAACATGCAACTCGGACTTGACTTCCTTGATGGTACCTCGAGCAAGCCCTAGATCAGCCTTTACTAGAGACAGATCTTGCTCGAGAGATCTGAACTTGGCCAACACATCGTTACACTTTGTCGTCACGGCGTCCACAAGATCGGTAAAGTCTTGAGGAGGTTCCTCCATGGGCGATAATTGACCATAGAGTTCCCTAAGCGAGCGAGCATGCGTCTCAGTGTTCTCGTGAAAACCCTCGGCTCGTTTGTTCAGCTCCTTGATCTTCTCGCGTGATTCCTTTAATTCCCTCTCAAGGGATACGTTGCGTTCTCTCTGAACTCGGGCTTCGTTACGTAAAAATTCGACTTGACCTTGAGTCTTCAGAGCATCTTCTCTCTTCTCTTTAGTAAGACGCTCGATTTCGGCTTCGAGAGAGTGAAGTCTATCATCGTATGAGAGCTTCTCGTTTTCGCGAGATTCATCAAAGTGCTCGATTACGTCTTCAGTCTCCTCAAGGCGAGCTTTTAGGTTCTTGATTTCGTCCTCAAGAGATTTTCGCTCTTCCATGAACTCTCTTTTTAAAGCCTCCATATTTCCTAAGAGATCTTGCTTCGTGGAATTAGCTTCATCAATACGACCGGCATGTGCGTTAGCTTCCTTCTCCAGAATCGCGGACCGCTCCCTCTGAGCGTTGAGATCGCCTTCCAATTGCGCAATGCGGTGGTATAAAGCCTCGCTGCCGTCTGACACTATGGATCGCCGTCGATCTTCGGATGCACGTGTTGTCTTGACAGAACCAGTTGAGTCGTTCTGTTGTGGCTGGAAGAGGTTGCCTAAGGGCGATGGCCGCGACGCTTGGGTTTGGCGATGCAAGAGGTCTTCTAATCGACGGACTCGACTCTCTGCAGTCCTCAGCTTGCTTTCTAACTTGGACTTATCGCCTTGTAAACTTCTGAGAAGGTCATCATCTCCGCGAATGAGTAAGCCGCTTCTTCCGAGGGCTGCTTCATGAACGCTGCCATTTTTGAAAGCCTTCAGTCGCTTTGACTGCTGCTTGGTCGGATTATTGAGTTCATTCATCAGCTTGATAATATCTCCCAAAACTCCAGCGTCTGCATTATAGCGCCTTAATACCGTCAAGAATTCATCGAGATCTTGCTTTGTCATCTGGGGCCAAGACTCGTCGTCACCGCGGAGATTAACCTCGAGACCAAGGACGCTACTTTCGGTCTTCTCAGGGCCGTACGTACTGCCGACCATTTTATGCCATTTCCGACGCCTTTTTAGTTCCTCATCCTGAAAAATAGCCATCTCGTTGACTAGAGTAGATGAATCGACCTTGACCTTTTCTGACCATTCTTTACGCCGTACTGCCTCTGCGACGAAAGATGCGTACATATAAGGGAGCTGTTGTATGAGGCGTAGATAGTCGAAGGTAGTCATCTCCTCTTCTCCTTGGTTGATCGCATTTATCTGGGTCTTGACACTATGATGCAGGCTAGTTATCTCGGCAATCCTGCGCATGAAGACAAGGGAATCGGCAGCAATTTCATTACGTGCCTGAGTCGCATATCGAAGCATCTCGTCCATCTCAGAGGCTCGATTTTGAATGCTTGGCAGAAGCTGCTTGGTATGATTAACAGCGGTTTTTGAGGCCTGCGGGATATCTTTCGTTTGATTAGTATAGGATAGGGTGGCTTGGTAGTCCGTGTCGACCTTCCTTGCAACAGCCTCGATATCTTCCAGTAATTGGGCACAGTCAGGGCTATGTTGTAGTGGCGAGCGCTCCATTAGATTATTAAACTCGTGGAATAACTCTTCGCAACCGCCAAACATCTGCTCCACAATCTTGTCCAACTCAGCAATTTTGCTATTGAACTTCCGTAGGGAAGTGGCTGCGAGCTTGCCGGCTTTCCGTGTCGGTTCGGGGTCGATCAGATCCTCTAGTGTCGCCTGGCGAGACTTTCGAACGTCTTGACCAGTCATAAAACGCACCATAGCTGGGGAGATGGTAATGCTGCGCGCTAATTCAAGATACCGTTCCCAGTTAGAAGCTAAGTTGGCGTATTCTTCCTGAGTGGGCGTTGCCCATTTCTTCAACTCCGCGAGCTTCGGATGTAATGGCTTAACAGCCGTGTCGAGGTTTGCTACGGCAGCGTGGAGGCAACTCAACATTACATCTATTTCGTCATACCGCGCTTGGGCGGTGTTGGCCATGCTGGTACAGTCTTCCACCACCTTCAAGGCCCAGTCGCGACGCCTTTTGAATAGATCCTGCCATGCTTGCAGCGAATGGGTGTTGTCGATCGAGTTCGGGGCAGCGGACACGGCATATCGCTTGGGTATGGGCAATTCGGAGATTAGTGCGTTTGAGGTGCCTGGTGAGGAAGCCTGGGTTATTCGAATATCGTAAACGAATACCTCTTTCTAGTAAATGCGTTAGACTTGAGATCATATGCAGGTATAGAAAAGGTGGCAAGTAGGCGAGAGACTGACCTCTGATTGTATGGTTTGGACCTTGACCGTTTTCCCTTGCGACGTGAGAGCAACAATATTTTGGACGGGTATGGAGCTCTGCCGGGCGACCCATCCTTTGAAATCATCAAGGCTACAAAAGGAAATGTTAGCTATTAGTCACGGTATGCATATGGACTCGGCAGGCCGCATATGCTGAGTCGCCCAAAAGAAGCGGAAGACGTACGATGAGAACTGCGAGATGTCGACTTGCAGGCGCTGGCCCGTGTGGGCTATCAACACCTGCGTCTGCGTCGCCATGGTGTGTACAGTCCATTCCCTGGAAGAATGAAAGGAGACGATGCGACAGCAGGTATGCTTCGAGAAGGGAATTGCCGTAAATGGGACTCGAGCGACGACGAGCTGCCGATAATAAATAAGGTAGCGAAATGGGAATCAAAGCTCTCTATCTCTAATCGGAGCTTGATGTCAGCTGGCAGTCAGTCAGGCGCCGCTCATACATAAGGCTCCTTCCGCTTTCTACGTATTCGTCACTATGGACCCACGAAGCTGGGGTGATGAGTTAAGCTTAGACCACCTTAATATATGTAGCTCAAGGGTCCATTAAAGCCCATTGATAATGGGACCCGATACCTACATGTAGGTACTTCCTCACGTTCTCAACCAAAACACGCACATGTTCTATTATTGCGACGACAATGACACCATATGTACAAGTGTGAGTAGGGTATTAAAACTCAAAGGTCTCAAAGGTTGAAAGAGGGAAATTTAGTTGTGCATTAGGAGGGTGTTTAGTATAAAAGACCGATTT
This sequence comes from Hypoxylon sp. E7406B, assembly GCA_000931505.1. Taxonomy (NCBI): domain Eukaryota; kingdom Fungi; phylum Ascomycota; class Sordariomycetes; order Xylariales; family Hypoxylaceae; genus Hypoxylon; species Hypoxylon sp. E7406B. Next base: position 110,167 of record JYCQ01000176.1, on the reverse strand, counting down.
GGTTTGTTGCTTGCTTCATGATGCAAGCAGCCATGAGTCAAGCCACGCTTTACTAGATTCAGCCACACCTGGTAAACGCGATACACAAGCAAGAAACACGGTCTGACGATGGCCTCAATGGGACGCGACATCTAAGAAATATCCATCTACCTTGATTGAAAAAATTATCTTCAAGTCAATTCGCCGGAACAATGGCAGAAAGCACCACAGATATCCCGGCGCCACTACTTCTATCGGATGATGAAAGGCGAATATTGGAGCTACATGATCGCCTTCAGCAACTCCAGTTGGAAATTGCCTTGTTAACCGCCCAAAAGGACTACGACCCTAGTTAGTAGCTATTTCCAAATTATCAACTATATATGCGATCTAACGCTTGGCACTAGATCAAAGTCCATATAGGGAAGATGGAGGCATTGAGACAGCCCAAAAGGCTCTTCTGGACTCCAGATCTAGATTTGTCTTAAGGGATCAAGTAGTACAGAGCGTCGTAGCTGCCAACCCGATTCTACAAGCGGTGCACAACGGAACAAAAGCATCACCCATAGAAAGGTAGAACCCGCCGCGGTATTCTGTCTAGTATATCATTTCTAACACCCGGCCCCACTGCTATAGGGATTTGCTCCCGATCCTAGAACAGCGTGACCAGTCATCCTCAACGCTGGCGCACCAGTCCACGGAGCTACGTGCACTACTCGACGAGATCACGGAGGTGGAGAGCCAGAGTCTACGGCTCGGTCGTGAGAACGTGGACCTGGCGTCCAGGCTGCTTGATCTCGCCGAGCAGACCAATCGGAGCAAAGAGGAGGCGGTCAACACGGACCCAGAACGAGCGGCTGAGATCTCACGCCTAGAAGGCGAAGTTAGGCTGAGCAGACAGCGATGGCGCGTGCTGAAGGGCACTGCAAGTGCGGTGGTCGCAGGCAGCGGCATTGATTGGTCCAGGGATGCCGAGCTTAGAGATATCGTGCTTGATCCTGAGAATGATGATGAACTGTGACGGGAGCCAACAAGATTTCGCGGTGGAAAAGAAGAGGCGTTTTAGTGATACCCACGATGAGCAATAACCTTACTCCCGAATATGGACGTCCGTTCTTACATACATTCACGCCATGAAAAAAGACCAATCTACCTAACTCACTGCTTGCGCTATATTATCGCCTGTAAGCTCATCACATGTTAGGTACCAATTCCATCAGTGGTGATTACCCTATCGCCTTCCCACATCACCCTTATCTAGACCCGAACTACCGGCGAAGGGGATCTTCAACACATACATGAGCTGCTGCATCGGTTCCTGATCGATAGGGCTTAGCGTAGCCAGTCTTGGCCGAAGCTGGTATGGATCACGTGAAGAAACATCTATTTTGGGATTCAGAAGAGGGCATGGCTCATGCAGGCCTCACGCATTGACATGGCGTTGAGGGATTCTTCATTCGGCAGCGCATCAGAATGCTAAGCCAAGGTATTATTGCATGGTAGGAATTTCTGGTGGGAAACTCGCACCAAGGGGTCTGCGAAACAAGTCATGCTTTAAATAGGCAACCAAATTATTAAACGCTGCCCGGTCTATTACACGTTGACTTAAACAGAATGGCGCGTCTAGTCAACCTGGCTCTACATAGTATGTTCGGACGCTGATAAGAGCTAGTAGAGGTTAGTTGCTAAGGTATTTTGCCTGTGCCGGAATCAAGGCTGTTTCGCTACGGTATCGTCGGTAGTAGAGAAAGTACTTGAAGAAGGGAAAAAAGCCATCATCGTTACGCTAACGAATATACCGTAATCAATGGGCTATGGAGGCACAGTGTATAATGCACATGCCCCATTCCTGAGTGTTCTCTTTTGGTGTAGCGTATGGCCCTGTGCAATGGGAGGTACCCGTCTAAGCATGTGGTACCAAGCTGATTTTCCGCTTCGTTGATTTTGGCCTAGCAAGACATCCGATGCCTCACAACTAGGAATGAGAGACAACGTTCCGGCTTGTCGCTGATAAAGCAGCATGGTTGACGGATCTAGGCATGACCGATGTTCCAAGTGTGGGAAACCTGTGCAATCCTGCTCAGAAATGGCGTGGAGCTATCAGCCAAGTCGCGTTCCCTCGTCCATTGACCCAGACCCAATGTACAAATCATAAGAGATAATTGATGGATTATTGAGCCATGTCAGTGGAGATACCTACCATATCATGAGGGCAAAACAGCAAAATCCTCATGATTAACGGACCTTTCCCCTAGTTTTCCCGCTTCCTCCTTAAACAGTTCCTTACATACAAACGTATTGGGAGCCCCGTATTATTGTGTAGACTAGTAACATACATCCAGTTGGGTATGGCAAATACATACCCGGATGCGCCTCGATAATATCGTGCTACAACTCCAAACCCGTGCGACAGGCTTGCATTGCTCATATTACTATAATATAAGGGGATGGAGTCTATGGAGGATGCGCAAGCATCGAGCAGGCTGGGCTACGGGACTCTGCGGAGCGGCGTTACGCCAGTGCGACAACCAGGATAAGTGCGAGCGCAAATATTCGAAGTTATTGGTTGATAGAACAGTTGCGTCGATATTTGCCTGTGTAGATGCACTTTTGTGGATTACCCCCAAGTTACATACCCTTCAAAAATATCGTACGGGCGGTTTACAGGATGTGCATCCATCTAATAATGATTGTCGTCCATAAACAATATCCAATGGTGACTAGCTGTCATAAAATCGCAGCTCAGATAGCAAAGCGATGAGGTGCTAGTCTTTTAGGTCTAGATCTCTTAGCTCTTAAGCGAAAGGCGATGGAGTATAATATGAGAATGCTGTGATAGCATACAGCAAGACAAAACAAGATGAAAACAAAGTAAAAAAAAAAAAAAAAAAAAAAAAAAAAAAGGAAGCCGGTGACTAAACTAAACCTTGTTGTAACCCGGCAACTTCCACGGTCAGCGTGTGCTGAGTGGTCACAGGTCGTGCGGTGCGCCAGCTCTTGTTTGGGGTTGGATGCGAAAGAAAGGGGAGAGGCAGAGAAACTGGGTGCAGCAAACAGAGAGGGGGAGAGCCAGACTCCCAGAACCGCAGGCCAGATTTGTTGTGTGGTGGTAATCAGCTGCAGAGGACCAGACCAGGCAAAGGCAAAAAAATAAAAATTTCATCCACCAGGGAGTCCAAGCCTGATAGCATGGGCATGTACTTTCGCGCTAACAAGGGACTGCAAGGTACTTCCGGGCTGTACATCGCGTACGGCCTGTACATACATACGTGTGTGTACCTTTGTGTTTGAGCTCTGCTTTTTTAAGAATCCCCTTTTTCVCCCCTTCTTCCTGGATTCCTGCACGTCCATCGGTTACCAGCCTGCGCGCTGATCTTTCCTCCCCCAAGGAAACAATTGAATCTAAGAGGGTAGCAAAGGCTCCAGGAAGCGGAAGTAGTAATAGATGGACATGGTCAAAAAATGAAAGTGTTGGTGGAAATGGGATGTAAATGGTGATTGCTATGCAGGTCCTTTGAAGCTTTGACAGGAAAAAAAATAAAACGACATATCAATGAGGGCAACATTGAACTCAACACTCAAGGTACACAGTATCGGACGCCAAGCTAAAGCTTAGTAGAAACAGGTTATGCTATACTTTGCGTTTTCCCCTTTTGTTTAGTCCTATTCCTTTCCCGGTGATATCGGAGTAACTGCAGCCAATTCTCGCGCTGCTTTGATAGAAACCTGAAAGGCGTCCCATAAGGTAATGGGCATAATAGCGGAATAGTGGAGTGGCAAGAAGGAAGGGGCAGAAAGAGGCAAATGTACCTGTGCATGTAAAAATGGGGGGTGGTGTACTTTCATGCTTTACATGTAGGAAAAGGAAGAGATAGAAGGACCAGGGCTGGCTGTGCTAGTTGCCGCTGCAACGGGCGAGTGATGAGATGACCAGACTGAATAAAAAATTGATGAAGGGAATTGGAGTGAGAGCTTAACCTGGAAGTGTGATACAGTAATAACAAAGCAACATGGCATGCCTTCCTCCAAAAAGCCAACTAACCTACTAGGAAATGTAGGCTGTACAGTACCGAGCACACTGTAGATCCGAGGTGACCTCCTTCCTTGTATCGTGCTGATTGCAACGTCCAGGACTACAAGGGCTCGCAAGTACCGCCCCCACCGGATTTGGCGGCAAAGGTACACGCGCGCCAGGCAGCCCACACACATGGAAAGTTCGTTGACCACCTGGGCAGCGAGCACCACTGGTCGCTCTTGAACGATTCGCTTGGTTACCCCCTAGCCTGGCAGGCAAAATCAGTCGGTCACTGTGTGTCTCTACGGTCTGTCGCCCGCTTGCCCGCTTTTTGGTGCAGACCCCCCCTCCCTCTTTCGCACCCTCCCTTAGAAATTGGGGCAGTCTTAAGTCTTGCTCTACACAATCACCCACGCGCAGTAAAAAGGCAGTAGGCCAACGCTCCCCCCATACAAATTTCCCTCTCTTCTCTCTCATACAAATCTCCCACCAAAATCGTCTCTCATACAAACGCCGCCTACACTCAACCTCAATACTAGCACATACAATTTGTGAGTACCTCCCTTTATATGGCACTGCACTGCAAACACAAAGTCACCTCAACCACTTATTCTTCCGCGCGCCTCGCTTCCCATTACTCGTGTCAATTCCTCTACAAGTAATTGCATTGTTTTTTTCGTGTTTTGCATCGCCGTCCGAGCTCATTTGGAGCTCATCTGGAGCTTCTCTTGACTTCGGCCTGTTGCACCACTCTCTTCCTCGCAAGCCCATCCGTCATCATCAAAACCCACCCTGCACCTCTTATACTGATCAATTCCACTGACCGCGGTTGCGCGCAACAGCTCCATCGACCACAACACCTCGATCGAAATACTCTAAGAACCATTTAAGGTATGCAGATATGTTTACTTGGTTCGATTCCGAGCTTCAAGACGCGGTTTTCACGCGTTGGCACACGCAATTGCATTTGCGACAGCATCGCATTGCGACCAAGCAATCGTGCATCACCACCTTACCCATCTGCCCCTCATCCACATCCATCCAAGCTGTCGCGCMCCCGCGACAAACCCGCCATCAATTCCTGGACCTCATCACATTCTTGTCTACCGCCACGCCTTCCGTCACATTCAACCCTCGGTCTCGAGTAGCTTTATCTAATCATACAAAGACTAACATCATATTGCAGCTACACTACTTTTACAATGCCTAAGGAAGCAACCAAGCGCGGCAAGGCCGGTAAGGTCGAGAAGCGCAAGGGCAAGAAGGGTAAGTCGTCATACCCAAGTCGTTGTCGCATATTCCTGGCGCAACGCATGCATCTTGGGTTTTCAGTTCAGCATGTAGCTTCCCATGGGCCTTTCCACCTTCAAGGCATGCCTTGCTTCGAGGGTGTCGGAAAGCAACCAGCTATGGATTGTCGCTAGCGCATTGTTAGCCCATACACATACACAGGACATCTTCGCTGACAAGTCATTGCAGACCCCAACGCCCCCAAGCGTGGTCTGTCAGCCTACATGTTCTTCGCCAACGAGCAACGAGAGAACGTTCGCGACGAGAACCCTGGCATCTCCTTCGGCCAAGTCGGCAAGATCCTCGGTGAGCGATGGAAGGCCCTGAACGACAAGCAGCGCGCCCCCTACGAGGCGAAGGCTGCGGCCGACAAGAAGCGCTACGAGGACGAGAAGCAAGCCTACCAGGTAAGTCTCGTGTCCATTCTCCTTTGATTAACAATGCTGAACGTGGCTGATTAGGCCGAATCCGACTAGGCTGGCGTTGATGATGAGAGCGAATAAATGATGCCATATCATTTCGTCTACTTGTTGGTCACGAGGTTTCATGATGAGATGACTCTGGAAGGTTATCGGCCCAGGAAGCCTTGGCCGTGGTAGAGCACAAGTTTCCTTTCGAGTCTAATGCGTATGGGATCGGTCGGTGTTGATGCACAGGGAAAGGGACATTGTGCTTTAGTTTTCAACATTATTTTCGCTCTGACTGGACCCGAGCTCGGGGAAATGGCTCTGATCCAGTGGAGTTGTCGCAGGTTACCTTAGTCTTTCAGCTACCCTGCATGAAGCACGAAACCCATCAAGTCGGTGCTTCTCGACAACACGATGTAAAATAGTTTGCTCTTACAATTCACCGAGAGTTGTCTGCATGTCATACCACACAATCATCGCTGGCTCGCCGACTTGATGTGAATATGTGATGATGGATGGAACAAGCACAGCGTCACCCCACGTGGTTGGATCCAGCCCAAGATGCCCCGTGCTCGGCAGACAGATGCATGCGAGGATCTGTACCGAGGGTCTGGACTGACGGTCAGGGATCTGACCGAGGAGGTGTGGGAGCCAAACGTGGCTGAGGTCCATACCCCCAACCTAGAAGTCATTTGTTATCTTATTCACAACATCGCACCATAGACGAGGCTGTGGAAGTGGTAATAAAGAGTTGTTACATATTACCCCTGAATTGTTGTTACTAATCAGATTGACGTAGAGATCATTGTGTTATTGTTACTATTCTCCCGTCTTGTCCTGGTGGTGGTACCAGCTTCGGGATCGGCCGCATTTGTATCAGTTTGGGAAAATAGCTGATTCGATCAATCCAATCACTACTGACATGCCTGCCTTAGCTGTCTGAATAGATGTTCTAGACTGATACATCATCTAGTTTAGTCCAGTCACTGCAGGCAGCATACCTCATGCGGGGCCATCCTCACCAAGAATCCGTCATACAGCATCTATGGTAGATATCCATACGTCTTGGCCTCTTACAGAGCCCCCAGATCATTCAGATCTGACACCTGTGCGAGGAACCCAACTAGCTCCAGGACCGGGAATGCATGCGAGCGCTTGCAAAGCAACAGCGACTAAACATCGAGTTGGATCTCACCCGTCGGGGCCTCGACCGGAGCAGTGCATCAGTCCCTCGGTCAGACCTGGACTGGGAGATTACGCTGTTGTCCTCTTCGGATCCTAGCTCCAACACCTTGCATATTCAAGTACACAGCATTCGGTCTACGACACAAACCGCCCGACAGTCTACTGCACGACATCGTCAGGCAGTTTATATTCAGCTATTATGACTAGTGTATTTTCCTTTCCTTTCTCATCCATCTCATCTAATGTTGACCCAGGAAGCTTCTATGCCGTCTTGGCGTTTTGCCGCCCAATAAGCGCCAACAAGCATATGCTTCAAAGTGAATCACGTATCGCATAGGCCAAACCAACATCTACCAGCGTCTACTGCTACACTTCAGCACATACAGGACAAATGGCGGCAAGCTCTTAACAGAGTACCACAACAAGTCAGAGGCTGTCTCGCATTTTCCCTCCGTCACTGATTCTCCATCCGTCCCAGTTCGCGCCAAGTAGCAGACAAACAAGCGACGCGGGCATCATCGTCATGGCGTCCACCCCCTCGTCGCTCGTCCAGTCCGCGCTCTTCCCTGCATATTATTTCATGCAAGTGCTCCCTTCTCCGCGCCGCGAGCAGGTAGCACCATGACCGCTCTACACCTGATCCGGCCTTTGCGGCCAAGCTCCACCAATCCCTGATGCATATACTTGCTTAGAGTCTCGCTGCCGGGCTTCGTGGCAATCTCTCACTTGAGTCAGGAAAAACGGTATGAGAGGCCACTTTATCGACTGCCTACACTGGGGAAATTTCCGAGCCGCCGACCAAGCCAATTGACTCTTTTTTTTTTTCCCTTTAACTCCGTCTTTTTTTTTTCTTCCCTATCTTGATTGCCCTCTCACATTCATTTATGTACGTGCGCGTCGGCTGATCCCCTCGCTGTATTCGATTACTATCATATCCGCGGATTGCCTCTCGGAGCAAAGGATTCCTATCATTTCTTTTCCCCAGCGATTTCACCTTTGTTTACTCCAGCGTTGGCAGAGTCAGTTAACTAAACCACACACGTACTCTTCTTATACTGCCGGTCCATAATTAATAAAGCCCTTATCCAAAATCCTATACTGGTTTCGCTGCCGCTCTAATCACACCATCGTATAACAATAATTCTCTCTCACATCTTCGGCGGTTTGTCAGGACGAACTCCACCCACACGGCGCTCTTCGCATCGACGTCTTTCTCTATTGGGGAATGCATACCTAACACGTCMCCCCACAGTGGTTGGGCTCTGGACTCACGTTATATGAGACTTGCAGAGCACACGTCCTTCCCGTGGAGAAGATTCTCATTGATTCCAAGTCATAATAGGTTCAAGACGAGTTCTTCTTAACTTAATCTTCGCCGCTGAAATTCACTCCCAAACTTTCCCCCTCCCCACACGGCCAACTGGCTCGCCTTTTGCGGAGACGACGATCATTCAAGTGCTTATCGGCTACCGAGTTAGAACCCTGCTACTTCCAAACGATATTACATCGTCATTTTGATATTAAATCTATCATTCCTCCCATCTTCTGAAACTAGTATCACTTACGAGCGGCGCCAGCCTTGGTGTGCACTGAATCGTTATCTTGTGGTGGCTGTGGAGGAGAGGCTTAGCAAGATTTTTTTTTCTTCGAAGTGAGATATCTGAATTACTTGCCGTCATGGGACCGTAAGTCCCAAATTCGCCATGGACCCCGTTCTTCACCGTACTAGGACGCCTTCGGGCAGGGCGGCGGCTCAACAGCTCTGCCCCCAATTGCTCAATGGCTGTTTTCTTGAAGCTGACCGTGCCGATTTGGTCGGCCTCAACCTTCAAGGCCTCCGGAATGCTCTCCCGGAAAGTTTCCACCCCCACTTAAACGGGATCATTGAGGAGATTCATAATACGAGCCGACTACTGCGAGACCTTGCGGAGCAGGCCCAGATACATGTCACGCAGCTMCCCGCCGTGTTCGACTACCTCAATGTCATTCTGCCATGTCTCTGCAAGACGCTCCGCGACATCATGACGTTCTATGAGGACAAGTCAATGAACAAAGAGCATCGATGGAGGACCATGTACCATAAGATGGGCAATGAGCTCCCCGGAACGACTCTACCGGCTAGGTTTATCATGTACAACCAGTTCCTACGGCTACTTCAAGATCTTCTGACGAGGTAAGAGCTTGCCGTTCAAGTAACCTGTTGATATACTCATAGACCACCCAACCGAACAGATCGCCCAACTTCGACTTGAATGCAATGGAATCTCTACGACTTCGCATTCTCCAGCTACGTGAGGTTAGGAAGATACGTCAGTAGCCCATATACCCTTGTTTTCGGCGTTTAACTAAAGGCTCCCTTCTAGCTCCTCCGAATCCCATTAGAACTGATCTTATAAGGCGAGATGAGGCATTGGAGTTTTGGAACCAAGAGACAGTAAGGTCCCACCATTCTCCTTCTGGGGTCTGTGGTATTGAGGGTGTGCAGAACTCGCACTGGGCCGAGGCAATCTTTACTCAACCTCTTCCGTCTCGGAGAGAATTCAAGCATCAAGGATCGTAAGTTGCTTCGCTAGAGAGCTTAGTGTTCGACTTCGCACTAACACCAGATAGCTCGGATGCCTTTGGACCCCTACAGAAACTCGGGCATCTTCCGCCGCTATCTCGAGATGTTAAGATACTAGTCAAGAGGTAATCCCCTTGTTTACGTCCTGGCGCGGATCTGGTACTAATTAACATATTAGATCATTCGACAGCGACCGCATCTCGGTTATTTTCTTCCTCCAACTGAGAAACCAGGCACCATCCCTTCTGATTCGGTCGAAGGTTTTGGGCCAAAATTGGGTTTCTGTGCTCGGCGTGCACGAGCTGTCAATTCGAAGAGAGAGCGACTCGGTCTTGCATTTGTCTAGATGGAGCCGTTCGGAGCAGCGGGTCAAACCTTGGGCGAACTTGTCCTTTTTGACCTGGGAAGGTTGGTGAATTCATCGCCCCAGAAGGCCGCATGAGCGAACGACTATGCTGACGGAAAATAGAAATGGTGCTTTTCTATTGCACATTCCTCGTCCTGAGAGTTCGGAGCCCACTCACGCTGAATATTAACCCCAAAGAATACCACCTCCACAAGGAGAGACGTCTATTCCAAGCGTAAGCCGACCAGAACCCATAACCGCTGAATGAAGCAGACAAGCTAACATATAGCTCCCAGCCAAATAATCGACGATGGCTATCAGCACGTCCTTATGGTGTTTGAGGATATCGTAACAGGAGGTTGTCGCCTGCACGCCGCTGTTTGGGAAGGCAAATGGCGAGCATGTCCAGTATGGACAGCATTTAGTATGTGACACCGCCTCCTTCCACTTTCAAGAGATTCCCGTCTTCAGTTCTTCGCCCCTTTTCAGCATCCCAGAAAACTAACACGATCTTCCTATCAGTTCCCCCGAATGTATCGTCATCCTGGCTTCTCCGCAAGACTAAGCGTCGCATCTGGCTGCGCGACATCCAGCCATACGTGTTCTCCGAGCATTACAAACCGATGCACCAGCGTAAGGGCCGGGTCGGTGCGTATGAGCTGTGTTTCGCCCATAGCGAGGCCGCGACGCGATTCCAGGAGCTGTTCGCCTCGTCCCCGAATGCGTCGGCCGCATCGGTCCCTGATTCCCCTGGCAACCACGTCGCTCCAGCCAATTAGCCGACCGACCAACCGATCATGTGAAACAATATGGGGGAAGAGAGCCCGTTGCTCTAGTGCAACAGTCATGCGGCCGACGAGTACAATTATGGAATTACGAAGCATGATAACACACCTGTGTAGGAGACTGCATTCAACTCAGTTCATCGAACTTGATTTTCAGTTCCGGATTTAATACCCATCTCATTATTCACCAATAGTACTACACTCGCTTAGACGATACTTCTCATAAGTTATCGCCTCTACTGCTTCCTTTCGGATGTCCCATATTTTCGAAGCCGAGCCAGCCCATCCCACCCATTCGAGGATACAAGGGAAGGTAAAAGCAAGCACCCGACACACAGCCTATACGATTCGGATAGATACTTATGCGACATACCGAGCCTATCTTCTTTATTTCACGAGAACATGACACGTCACGACACGGCAGAAACCCAAAAGCGGAACATAGGCCCATGAGTTAACGAAGCTCACGATGCTTTTATTACGTCATTTTCCTTGATGAGATTGATGATGGAAATGATCATGATGAGAGGCAGATTGTTCGATGATACCCCCCTTTTTTGTTCTTTCTTATGGTAGCATTTAGCGAATCTCGATTTTATTTTGTTTTTTTTTTCTCCCTAGTTTAGGTGCTTTACCACTTATTCTACCTATTTGCACATGATCACGACGGTCCTGATAATAATAGTTGTATCTACGCTTGGGAGTGGAGAAAAGAGGATAGGCTCCATTTGATACCCATCTCGTGGTTAGGTCATGGCGATAGGTTCCTTCTAGTTTCTATTTGGAGGGAATACCCGCTAGGTCACCAGTGGTGTCAAGCATATTCGACTATTGTCTTGGAGAGATTGATGTTGTCTTGATATTTTAGGTATTTACGTTATAATGGAGAGTATCTACATACATGTGGCATGCTAGCAACTCGGAACACATACTACTCTGTTGAAATTCGTAGAAAGAGGTAGGTATTTACCGTAGAGCTATCATATTGCTCCAATTTACCTGCTTATATGGGGTACCAAGTAAATCACAGCTAACTGACGTACACATAGCCCTCTGATGCAAAGAAGGCTAATTTTCCTGGAGAAGATCCCTCGATAGACAGAGTTTAAGTACCCAACTACCTAGCGGGTAGGATATCGCCCGCCGCCCACGGCTAAATCCTATTAAGCCTAGGTTAGATATAATAATCTGTGATTCCCCTGACCAACCACACTTCTTATAAAGACGGAACTGATTTAGAATAATTCTACAAGATGCCGAAGTTCAAGTACTCGTAATCGTCATTATCAGATAGTATGACTTTCCTTGCTCTAATGTAACAATTATTTTAAAATTGTTATACGAAAAGGATTTATCAACGATATGTTAAGCAAGCACCTAAGGCAATGAAACTTATACTACTGCCTTCTGGAAACTACTTCTGTCGTAGTCAAATGCTAAGGTAACTACAGAAAAGACTAGATACGACTATACTAGCTATGAATGATGATCTCTACTGCTCGTTTTGTCCTCGTGATATTCTCTCCATAGTAGATTTATCGAAAAAAAGCCAGTTGTAAGCCCAATTTTTCCACTGTCCTCCTCTTGTTAAATCAGTAAATATTTCTCTCCAGTCATACCAATCCATATCGTTTAACAAATCGCTCATCGCCTCGGGGTCTGGATGAAAACGTGGACCCCCGAGCGCAAAGGCTGGACGTGAATGATCCTGATCTCTTCTAAAGGCAGTATATCTTGACCAGTAGTCTAGCGGTAGTTGATTTAATTCCTTAAACCTCTTGAATTCGGCGACAATTTGCTCAGAAGTACTTATGGTTGTGCAACGCCAGCGGTAAAGTCTTCGAATGTCAAGACGTTCCGCAAAAAGATACGCGGTTAGGGGATCGTCGCGAAATTGAGCACGTCGGGATCGAGACTCTAAATCAGGGCTACAAATCCCTTCAAGGCACATGCAGCGGGCACTATGCCGTTGCCTCGCAGTATATTCTTCCTTGTCTCCTATTTTTACCATTAGTAGGTATTCAGACTGGCATATTTCATATAACTCTGGAAAGATATTATACATACCCTCAAAGAAAAGACTTGTACACCAGCGGTGTTGAACAAACAATACCTGGCCGATCTCTCCAGGAGAAAACATGCGCCAAAACTTAATGGCCCAGTCTCTGCGAGGAGTCGTAAATATCATTACGTTAGTTTCAGGCACGCGATGAAAAAGGTTAATGCTAATTTCCCTTATGTAGAATGTACGAATCTTTCGAGCAATTTCTGAGGCTGTCTCTGAAAAATAACGGGCAACGCCATGAGAGGTCGTCATGGCAAGGTAATTAGCATTTCGTACTAGCTCGGAAGTCACACTGATAAGCTCGGGGAGATGGAAAACAGTGTACATTCGGTACAGTTTCATGTTCCATTTGTCGCGGTGGACATAGTCATCGAAGAATTTCTTAAGTGAGGCCTCGTCGAAGGGGTTTACCTTGCGAGACTCGATCGCCATAACTGCTAGTTTGTAGTCATCTGGGCCAAGATGTCGATATATGTGCGCTCTAGCAATGTAATTTACATTCCGGGTATATACTTGGTAGATTGTCCTGGACGTAAGCATCAACGAGTAGACATCTTTACCACTCACTAGATTTCCAAAAATTTCAATTATTAGTTCATTCGCAAGATTCTCGATCGCCCAAACAGGGCCTTGMCCTGCCATTGCGTTTGAAAGAATCTGCCTTGGGCAGTGATGACTTGGAAAGCAGGACGAGTTGCTAGGGATGAAGAAATGAACCTGATTTCCATCTGATTATAAATACCTACTCTTTAATAAAACAGAGGCTTTGTAAAATGAATGTCTTTGTCGATTGTGTGTTGTGAGAGGTACGACTCTAATATTCACTAGGTAAGTATCTATAGCACACCTGGGGCAAATTACATATGTTAATAGTTAGGAGCTATGTTCACCCCTGTCTTTAGGTATTATCCCGTAACACGGCCTTTTGCTGTTGTAATCATGTTTGTTTCTGAAAGATTAATTGTTATATTCCTGTGTGCATTTCTACTGGCGACTAAAACAATTCCCGAGTTGCCGCACTGAGATAAGATGTGATACGAAATTTCAAATAGTCACCTACATATAAAAGGGATTTCGTATCGAATACTTAATTGTATAGTAATGCCTTTTTTTTAAGAGAGAGAGAAAAAAAAGGAGGGGGGGGAMCCCCCCCCTTCAATTGTTCGCACCATTCAGTCAATATGGCGCTGAGTCCTAGTCACATCTTTTACAATAGGAATAAGAATTATTGTATCCTCTTCGACTGACAAAGGCATTCTGATTAGAAACAATGGTCCTTTAACTTGATCATTTTTGTATTTTCTTTGTTTACCCGGCTTAATTACCATAGACCTCGGAAAACATAGCGGGAAGTCTTATTACTAGTGGGTGCCTCTATGGCTGTCTTATCTGCAGGATAAAGTGAGAAAGACAGGTGCTAAAATGAGAAGACAAGAGGTCTTTAAAATGAGCAGTGAAAAAAGAACTGATACTTTAGGCCGACTGAGGTATTTGATGTATGTACAGGAATAAACCAAGTAGTTCCAGGGGAATTTGTCTCAGGCCCAGCCCCTAAGTCTCGGCGCCTAGAGTTATTGCTCCCTCCGCTTTGGTCTTCGCCGTCTAGGCCCTCGGGGTCATCCACTTACATCCAAGTAATGTATAGTGTATAATACAAGCTTAAGCCGTAGGGCGATTGTGTGTGGGTACCTCTACGTTTAGTGTTTGTGGAATGCTCGCTGGGTATGCCTTTTTAGGCGATTTTGATGCCTGCGTGTAATATTTGGGGACGAGACCCATCAGTTCACAATGCGTTCCTGGGGTCAGATATCCCATCCAATTGATCACTGCATCTCACTCACCCACATCAAGCTAAACTTACCTAGATGTTGATGGGGAACTGAGCATGATAGATATGGCATGCCTTCAAGTATTTTAGCCGTTCCCGAACCAAAAAAAAAAAAAAATCGTCGAAGGCCACTATTACTAATATCTTCACGCCAAGTATATAGACTTCCTTAGTCTGAGGCTCCGATATCTCTCGGCCGCTTGGCTTGTAAGGTACATTCGACTGATTGAGAGACTTCATTCCTGTTAACAATATAGGATATTAAGAATTAGTAGGAAATAATACCTACTCCCAACCTACGCTTTTCTTCAATTAAGTGATACGAGTCGAGTAAATGGTTTCCACTTCTAGACTCCAGACTTAGGCAGTCTTTTCATCAGACAAGGTACCACCGGTAAGATGCTCCAAAGGTGCACATCTCTATGATACTCTCATCCTACTAAGGTAAATGGAAGAACCTTATTACCCCTGAAAAGTGCGTTGAGCTAATCACGTGACACCGCATGTGCGTCCGCGTGGACTGGAGCTCCTTGACGATCTGGATACTGATGAAATAGGCTTTATGCTTATTATGTAAATTGATTTGCATACTAGGCTCGTGAAGGCTAGACGTCATGCAAGCAGCAATTAAGACTGGTCCAAGGGCAGGCAATGCTGGTCTAATATCAAGGATGAGCGTTGACTACTGTAGGGCATAAGACGGTTTTGTATGAGCCATGAATACGACAATGGTATTTAATAGTGCATTGGGCGAGAGCTTTGCCTTAAAATTAGCTGGCATATTTACGGTGGTATGTCGGATTCTCTAACCCATCCAGGTAAAAGAACAGCGCCAATTGGGTGATTTCCCCAGTATTTTCCACCAGAGCTCTGGATGGACAGGGGTATATGCCACCCACTATGACTTTCGGTATTTACTACTCTGACTACGGAACTCTTCCGCGCAGCTAGTTCAGTAATGTATAGAAAAGCTGAATTCATGAAGCCCGATTCGAAGTTATATCCATGATGGCCACTTGGATTACCCTATTGAATGGAGCGTGCGCCGGCTTGGACATGCTTTCTTGGGAATGCCAAGAAGGGGAATGGAAGAGGCACACGTTAAGTTGCGGGGATTTCGCACATATTCATACTACGGTGCTTAATAGGTGCCGCTAGAGCAGGAACTTATATTAGTTGCAGAATTTTTTTCCTTTGAATCTCATCTCGATCCGGTCCCTCGTAAGTGCTCCACTGCAACAGAGCGTCAATTACAGGCGTCCAGTCGTATTGTCATACCCTTGATCTAATCTTGAGCCAAGCTTGAGCCGCATTGCGAGGAGCATATACACTACATACGCAATCATGTCGCCCCACAGATTCCGAGGCATTCTTGCGAAAGAGGGACCGGCTTCAGTTCCTGCTACTACATACATTACGAAGGTCAAGCTCTAGGCCCCGTGCGTTTGGAGCATGGAGAGAGCTGAACTGGATCCTACTAGCCAAGCTTGCCTAACTCCTGACCGAGAGCTTTGATGTGTGGGGCATCGGTTTAATGGAAAGCGACCTCAAGTCTGCCAACCAGACTACAACTCTGGCAGACACCAGAATGTGAGACGACGCAGCTCGCTCGCCGGTCACCCAATGTTTGACGTCTGTCAAGATAAACGCAACATCTTAGCCCTGTAACTGGAGCATGTTTATGCAGGTTCTGGACCGTTGGAGCGTAGTTTGGAATTTTAGTGAACCCCTGAGCTTGGCTTTGGATGGGAATTCCTCACTCGACTTATTGTATTTCTCATCGGAGAATGGCAGCGATTTTTATCTATCGAAAAGCTGACACATAAATAAGAGCACGTTTAGTTTTAGATGACTGGTAATATTCCCTACGGAGGGAGTACGTACACTTTTGAAGAGCGCCTGAGTAAGTGGTCTTGGCGGAGATTGACTCGGTCAGCCGGAGACTACCAGGGTGATCCCCTTGAAATGATCAATGCTTAACCAAGATCTATAAGTCATAGAAGCTTATCCCCGACCTCCGAAGTTTTGGCGATGCAAAAATTCAGACAAATACTTTTTCAACAAATAGGTCAGTATGACGACTCACTGAGGCAATACTGCAAACTGGAATCTTCGGGATGCAACCATTCCCACCTAGGCCTACCTTCATCATCTCGCGAGATCTTCTCGATGATATATTTGAATATGCCAGGCTGGAGTCAATAATGTGGCTTCTTCAGATCGTCAGACTACCTTGTATGTCACGTTTCCTTGGCAGTGTTGAGGCTAGAGAGTTGGGGGCCATATACCAGAGCTAAGTGAGCTAAAGTGCCGAGCATCATACCGCCGTGATTTGCCCATCTCCACTAGCGGACCCTCATAAGAGGTAACTAAGGGGTCCGTGTGGATGCAGGTAATGAGAAGAAAATATGAAACCCAAGATCTGGGCTAATGTCGAAGTGACTTCAGTCAGATACTGCAGCTTCGAAACTGCATGCAAAACATTAGTCAAAACAAGCATTCGTAGGGCCGATAGTAACAAGAGATCGAAGACGATACAAAACGTGAAGGTACCGGAAGAATTCTTCAGCAGTTCAGTAGGACCGTTTGTGGAGTTGAACCTCAACTCGCGTTTCGTACTGTTTTATAGGACGTCGCCCCCCGGGTTTCCTTTCTTTGCCACCCGTGTCTGTGTGTATTGCTTGTCTCCTTTAAACTACAGGTGAAATCCACATCAATAAGTATGTCGAGTACTTCTCCGCTACACAAGATCCGGGGTTAGAATTACCAGACTCCTATTAGTGCTGGATCTATTGGATAGGTTCCCAAGCAGACCCAGTCTAGGCTTTCAATGGCAATTTCTCTCTTCTTCGCATGGTGATTAGGGCAGACTTGTATACAAGGTTATCCTTCACCACTTTTCTTTCGAGTTTCCTGGGTTTCTCTTATTACATCGTTGTCGCGTTGGTCACGGTCCCTCGTTTTCCTTCGTTCCTTGGTTTTTAACCCTCTCCATACAGGTGCTCAGCTGCATCAATCCACGACACCTGAGGCCGTAGCCAAGAGGAAAGCAGCAAGATGGCGACCCTTATCGATGGAGTCCCGTCCGAATACTATGAGCCGCCGAACAGTCTCTTGTCCATGGACAAGCACACCTACAATGGACTTCTGGCCATAGGAACTCTTGCCACCATTTCGCTGATATTCACTTCGGTCCTTCTAAGCTTCATCACGTGGCGTATGATTAACTGGAAGTCCCATTATACCAGTGCCGTCGGTCGAAATCAGTCGGTCGTGCTTATTTACCAACTTATTCTGGCCGATTTTATACAATCGCTTGGGTTTTTGATATCGTTCCATTGGGTTGCGGAGCAAAAGATCATTGGGCCGAACGGAACGTGCTTCACGCAGGGTTGGATGATTCAGCTTGGAGATGTTGCGAGTGCTTTCTTCGTCCTCGCGATTGCGATTCATACGACGTACCAAGTCATGCTTTCGAGGAGCTTGTCTTACAAGGCTTTCCTTACCTGCTTGCTCAGTGTTTGGGTTCTTGCTATAGTCCTTACTTCCCTCGCTCCCATCATTGGTGGCCGTTGGGTGTTCCAGAGAGCCGGTGTTTGGGTAAGTAAAAGTTCCTATATGAAAGACAGAGTCAAGCAGCATAATCTAACACTCAAACTAGTGTTGGATCCGATCGGATATGGAAGGTCTCCGTCTCTCTCTTCACTATATTTGGATTTTCATCGTCGAATTCGGTTCTATTCTCGTCTACGCCACCGGTTTCTATTATCTCTTCCGTGCCAAGCATTCAGACGTTGTGATCCCAGGCCGCAGCGTTGAAGGCCTTCGCAAGGCTCGAACAGCCATGTTGGCATATGCTATCGTTTACACTATTATGAGTCTTCCTCTAGCGTAAGTTATATCCCAGTATAATCTCACTTTTCGAAGCTCACACGTCTCGCAGTGCCGGAAGAATGGCTAGCATGTCCAACAACGAATTATCTGACGAATACTATCTATTCGCTGGCGCTCTCTTCACGTGCTCCGGCTGGGTAGACACCGTCCTTTACACTATAACCCGACGAGCGTTGCTCTTCGACGAATTGAACGTTTACGGCCACCGACCCAGGCCAAACCCCGGCAATGGTCATTTGCATGGGAAGGATGCGGGCTTCCAGAGACAGAGCAGCACAGACAGTATACTGGCTAGTAATGGCTTTGGAAGCATTGGGGGTATTAAGATGGAGAGAACCGTGAAGGTTGAGCTTGATGATCTCGAAAGCAGTTCGGGCAGTGCAGGAAGAATACCTGGAGAATACTATGCGACGGCAACGGCTGAGGCTTACAAGGCATGAGGCGGCAATGGACTGGTGCCAGCGCGATATGTAAACGATATACGACAGATTCAAGATTCCCCTTATTTAGCAAGTACTACCTATTTAATGATCGCGTGTATTTATACCCCCCGTAACACCCTTTCCTATGCCAGTAGTAACTCAAAGCCCCGGTTTCTATTTGCCCCTTGTAGTTTGTATATACACTTGTATGCTTTGTCACGACTCCAAACCTGGCAATGCCCCATGGCACTATGGAAAGGGGCTCACACTTGAATGGCGCGCCCTTCCTGTGTCAACGACATACGTAAGTTGACTGTATTCAACGAGACCTACCGCACATTTCAGCTACTTTGGTTGTGACCATGGACTTTCACTAATCTCTGGGGTTTCTTTTCTCCTTGGATTATTAATAGGTACGTATTGGGGGCATTAAAAATATGCCTAGCGCTACGACGGTATATCTTGCCAACCTAGAACTCAAATTTATTTCTCTACTTTTCACCTTCTTATGTTAGATGTCAAGAGTCACAAAGGTAGTAGCGTTCTAATCATTAAATAAAAACTACGTCAAGGTTGATACCAACTAAGGCGGAATTGTTTTCTTCGCTTACTGCAACACTGTTTACTGCCTCAACGCTACTTCTAATCGTAGAAAATAGTTCTTATGTAAAAATACGTTACCTTCCAAGGGATCACGCCAGGATCAGGAGTATTGGATATCCCTTAGAAAGATTTACTAATCTTGTCCATTTCGCTAATTAAAGCGCAATACTGTAAGCACCGAGCGGCTCAGCCTGTACTTGTACTGTTTTTCTCTTTCTAGTTTTGGCTTCATCAAGCGGAATATGCATTATAGAAATGTTAACCAACCGTTCTGGTGGGTAGATTATAGATGTTTGGAAACGCGGGTAAGCTGACGACTACGATACTTGGGTAGATGACGCGTAGCCCCTATATGCTCCTGCGTATGAGAGAACCCATATCTATTAAGAAGCATAGATACTATGATGCGATTCCATATGCAATCGAGATATCCGTGTGTGTGATGAGAGTGTCAATTGTGGGTAAGAAGCTGAGAATATCAAGGTAAGAAGTCAGAGCTGTGGGTATCTCTGCAATATATAACGGGGKGCGMAAGCCATGAGAATTGCTGCTTGTCAGTGTCCATCTGATTTGCACGCCAAGAAGCTGGTGTTTGTCGACTCTTCATTATGGCATCCAAGTTTAGAGCTATTATCTTTGATCTCGGGGGTGTCCTCGTCGAATGGAACCCCCATGCTGGCGAGTTTATCACAGCAGGCCAATTACGGATACTCAGGAACTCAAAGGCATGGCAGGATCTAGACAGCGGTAAACTCTCTCTGGACGAGGCATGCGAGGTATGGTGACCTTCCACACCCTTATCGGATATAAGCTAACCCCTAAAAGCGCTTTGGCAAGATACTTGGTCTCGAGAGTTCGGCAGTCAAGACTAGCCTTGACCAGATACTAAGATCGGTGACGGTCAAGAAACAGCTAACTGAACTGATTCCCGAGCTGAAGAGGTTGGAACCGGACCTAGAATTCTATATCATGTCAAACATTTGTCAAGTACGATTCGTCAACCAACATTAATGGCAACAGGGGAACCTAACATGCAACAGGAACATTTCGAGGTTGTGCGGGATGCAGATCTTCCGTGGTCACTGTTCAATGCTATCTTTCTATCGGGGGCTTTAGGGATGCGTAAGCCTGACCTACGTTTCTTTCAGCATGTCATTGATGCAGTTGGAATTGAGCCAAGTCAGATTGTGATGATCGACGATAAAGCTGCAAACATAGATGCAGCTAGGTCTGCTGGGATTTACGGACTCCTAGCTGACGAAGCGCAAGTCGAAATTTGCACGACCCTACGGAACTTGATGCAGTACCCTTCGACTCTTCCACCGCTTCGGCCGCGGATCCGATCTATGGATCAACAATACCGAAAGGCTGGTGTAGAGGCATAGGGAGCAGAGCTTTGATTCGTAACGGACTCGCCTTTTACAACATTGGTCACTTCATTAGTCAATATCAATATGTCATGGTTCTTAGGTATCTTATAGAAGACTTCAACATCGACTACTTGCTGTTTCAGTTATGCATTTACTTCTACGGTTCCAGGAGTTCTGGGCATCATCTCATCCATCTGAAGTCCTTACCTGAGTGATACTGGAATTGTGGGGGAGCGTGGTATTGCTCACCTGTATTATTCGTCAGAGGGCTTGGACAACTTGATAGATTAGGCGTTTCTTCAGTAGCTTCGTGTCCCCTGCATGGTCAAGTTCGGTTATTTCTGAATATATTAGCGAGCTTAGTAAATAGCGACCGGGTTATATTGGAGAGCCTTTGTCAGCTCTGCCTAAATATATAATCCTTCACTACCACGAGGATAGAACAGGGACAACGTGGATCCTTGGTAACACTTACCTAGTTGGTGTGAAAGGCTACCTCTCATTGGTCCAAGCTGCTCGTGGTGTAACATGACGTATCAATGGTTATTGTGTAATGTGATATAATATGTGACCGAATTGTTGTAAGTTGACTTAAGCATCTTGCTTAATCGGTGCGTATGAGGCTATGCATGAAGTCAATGATAGAGTTAAAGTCGAAGCCGGCTTTTAATAGACGCTTGGCGGCGCGGGACTAATCTGTATGAGCGGTGCAATGTCTACATGAGGTAGGTATGATTCTTCATGAAGTAGACTTAATTGTATGTAAATTCGCATATTACGTGCTTTACGAAGCTTCCTTGTATGGTAGGTGACGTCGAGAACACGCCCCAAATCGAGCCGCGCTGTGTTAGACTGTTAGGTACAAACCTACCTAGGATCAGATCGTCACAGATGCACGATGAAAATAGAATCTTTCTCGAAGCACCCGCAGCTCAATTAGAGGAATACAAGGATAAAATGATTTCCTAATTATCAAACATGGTATCATTTCGTGACGTTAATATATACAGATGAACCTATTCCTTAGCTCGTTCACGTCTAGATGTCTTGCGTCACCAAGTCCCGGACGGCTGCTTAGTCATCTCTCCCCTTCTTGGACTTCTTGGCTTTCTTATGCTTCTTATCTCCGAAGGCTTCTTCGTAGACCTCTGCTGCCGTCATCCCAGCTTTCCGCTTAGTCTGTTTAGTTTTCACGCTGACGACCGGATTAGAGTGTCCTTTTTGCGTGGCTTTAAGGACCTGCTTTTCTGCCTCTTCCCAACCAGGCGCATCGCCCTCGATCTCGTATCTGAAATTTAGTGTAAGTACAATCGCCTCCAACGTGCTAGGATCAATCGGGTATTCTTACTGGTCGAGGGGTAGAGAGTCAATCAGCTCTCTCTGCTTTGCCCGCATCTCTTGCATTACCTCGTCGCCAGCCTCATCCAGCTCAGCATCTAGGCTCATCTCTAGTGGTGCATATTTGTCGTCCACTGCCTCATCCTCATGCACCCCAGATGCATTCTCCCTGCTGACACCTATCTTATCCGATTTCGGCATATCGGCTTCGACGGCTGATGTGATAAGCGACGAGAAATGTGCCGTGTATTTCCGTATGATCTTCATGAACATAGCCAAACCCTGTGATGACTCCATATTAAGTTCTGGGCAAATAGCACCGATATCTTTACGTTGCAGACCAATTCCTAGCAAAAGCGCACGTTGTACACCCGAGAGCTTGCTGTTGAGTTTTAAGGAACCCGTAAAGTAGAGCTCTGCTAACTTGGGAACAAGGTCAAGGATGGCGTGATGATCTAGTACGCCCCTGGCGTATGCCTCTAGTCTCTTGATGTCGAACGGTGTTAGGAGTCTGTCCAGGTCTGATTTGGTCAACTCGGGTGGCTGGTTCGACGGATCTAGTTGAGCACCCGCCGTAGCAGATTGATCTATGCTCAATGCAAGGGTACATGGGAAATCGCGGAATTTGTAGGAGAGAAGAGTCAGGAAACGGCGGKGGAAATCAGTAGCGAAAGCTCCAAGCCACTCCTTGTCGTCTTTTAGTGGTCTCAGCATGACACATGTGTGCTCGCCCGTCAAATCATTGGCTGTTTGTCTCTGCGAAATTGTCAGTTGTGATTGCTTTGATATATGCTACGAATACTCTGGTAGGATGTCTTACCAAGTACACTGGCGCGAATAGGGCCCGCGCCCAGAACTTGTGGAGATCCGGAGTTAAGCCATAGCTCACACCGACGTACTCGAGGTCCTCTGGTTTGCGTTCTGCTAACCTCGAGAATAGGGGTTGCATCTTGTTAATATCTCGAACCTTGATATCCTCGGTAAGAAGACCACCACTTTCAGCTTTTGAGTTGTCTGTAATTGTGTTGCTTGTCTCCTCGACCGAAGGTTCGTTGTCTTCGGCCAAGTTTATGAATTTGCCTTGGTAATACTCGATTAGGAGCTGAAGTGCTTTAGACCCGTAGCCCATTTTCATACAGTCCGGGTGAGTCGCTATTCGAACTATTCGAGCACCAGAAAGAGAAGCAAAATCGTCTTGGAATTGCTGGCTGACTAGCCACGGAATCAAGTCGCCAGCAGGCCGCATACCCCTGTCTAAACTAGCCATCACACTCTGTTTGCTGATGTTGCCTTCGAGTGCTATCTGAATTACGCACAGAGGCTCGGGKAACCCGTTTTCTGGGAGGACTGAAGAGGTTAAAACGAAGAGCTCATGCGCTGGAGCATCACTCATAAGTTGAATGTCATCCGGAGAGTTCTTATAATGGCTAGTGACGAAAAGGGCCACCATATCTCGCAGAAGTCTCTCTGGGACTGGATGAAAGGAGAAAAGAGTGTCGCGGTTGACGTGCAAGAGTTGACATTGCTCGCGGTCTGGGAACAAGTTGTGCTTGGTTTTGGGGGATGTCACATCTAAGCAAAGAAGTGCATTTAGCCATTTCTCGACTGCATCGCCCTTTGCGTAACGTATCGGCTCGGCGAGGGKGACTTCTTTTAGAGATCTTGGGCTCCGAGTCTCGCCGTCTTGAGCGACGCTTGTTGCGGCCTGCTCCTTTAGTTGCTTTATCAGTTTTAATGACAGCGAACGCCCAGTACCTTCATAACCGCTTATTGTGGAGGCCATGAAAACTGTGTAAGGGCCTAGAAGCTTTCGCACCAGTGGCAGTGGGATCGCCGCCGCTTCATCAATGATGACAAGCTCTGCTTGCCCAAGCACATGAGCATCTTGCGGCCGTATATACTGTATAGTCTGACGATGGTTTCTGAAGATGTTGACTCGGACAATTGCCTTCTTGAAGTCGGGATTTGTAGACTGGATAATCGAGTAATCCGTGTGGTCCTGATAGCCCAAGGCATCAAATGCTTTGAATACGAATTCGAATAGAGTACCCAGATTTTCTGGAGAAGGAGATGTGACGAAGATATTGCTGTAGCCGTACGATACGGCAGCGGCGATAGCAACACCCAATGCTGCGGATTTACCACGACCACGCGCCGCAGTCAAGGAGACTGTATTACGAAGAGTTTTCGCAGCTATAGCATCGACGAATGTGACTAGGGCCTCCGCTTGATCTTTTGTTCGTGCGAGTTGGACCAGCGATCCTATCGGCTGTGTATCCCGAAGCGACTCTTTGATTTTCTCTAGTTCTATCTCCTCGGGCGACTTTGAGTCTTCCGCAAGCGGCAAGGGTTTGACTCCTCTACCTCCCGATATGGGTAGGACGTTCAATTCGTCGTCGATGACAAGACAGGACTCGCATCGACCTAGAGACAGTAAGAAGCGTTCGTTGAATCTCGCGACGACATCGTGATGTGCTTCGGTTCGGTACCGCGAATGTACATCCATAGAGAGAGTGTAGAGCTGCCTCAAACTATCCATTCCTTTCAACAGAAGAACTACCAGGCCTCCTCCTTCGACGGTCTCGATGGTGCGCGCGAGAGTATTCGGAGTAAGGGCCTCGAAATCTTGCAGGATACACTGCCAGGAAATTAGTATGCAGGTAAGGTAGGGAGTCTTCATTCTGGCTTCTTACCATGCCAAATGTCCTACCTAGGATCTTATCGGTCTCCTTATAGTAGACATATCTGACATCATGAAGCGAAACGAATAGTTCAAAGGGATCTTCTGTGTTCGCTTCTCGGATCCCGCGCTTGATCTCCTTCTTGATCTTGGCTTCACGCTTCTTCCTGTGACTGGTAAAACCGAGGAGCTTATTCTTGTAGGCCCAGAGAACGGATTTATTCTGTCGCAAGTCCGTTTGGGACATGATGAAGTGCAGCTTCACGATGGCATCTTTCGCATGGTCGCCAACGATGACGAAGAAACTTCGCTTATGCTCGGCGAGGCCATTGCGAATTAACGTCTGAATGCGCGAGTCCCTAGTATAGATAAACGTCAGCGAGGATTCGGATATGATCAATTCAAGTGTGCGCATGCGACTTACACAGCCTTTCGCGCCATATTGCCGGCTTGCTGCGATGCGACTATCTAGACCGTAAATCGTATACCTGCTCCAGATATCCGCATCTTTTCGCCGGCGCCAAAAAAAAAAGTTCCAAAGAAGCATTATTCTGCCAGGCGGTGGAACGATTCTGCCGAGCGGTGACCCCACTAAAGTACCTAGGTACCCCGAAAGCTTCAATTGCGAGGTTACACGCATCTAAGCCAATAATCCTCTTACTGCATACATCAAGTACATGCATGGACTAAGAAAATGAAGCTTTATTGAATCCACATGG
The DNA here is from genome assembly GCA_000931505.1 of Hypoxylon sp. E7406B. NCBI lineage: Eukaryota > Fungi > Ascomycota > Sordariomycetes > Xylariales > Hypoxylaceae > Hypoxylon > Hypoxylon sp. E7406B. The sequence continues at coordinate 84,678 of JYCQ01000176.1, read as the reverse complement.
AATCCCCATCCCCATCCATGTTGCCAGCACAATAAGCTGACGCTACCAAGGTTCATGAGCACGAGAAACAAGGGTCAAGTCCCTGCTGGCAGGTCCATAGTAATGCGCACCGCTTCGTTGCGCAATCTTCCCTCTCTCAACGCAAGCTATAGTCCTACGCTAGTATCTAGCTCTTACTGATGAGCAATGAGAAGACCTGTCACAAGCCGATGAGGTAAAGAGGGCTTTCTAAGCTGATGATAGATCATGCACATCGAATTCAGGGTATAACGTTTGAAAATTTCTCAATATGAACTGATTTTCGCGGCCTAATCAACCCTACGGCCAAAAGAACAGTAGAATCCAAACATCGCACTCCTAGATCCATGTGCTACCGGAATCCCTCTCGTACAGACAAACGCCTAACGTCCGCCCCTTAGAAAACAAAGGGAATCTTCCACAGTGCGACAGAAATCAACCCGTTAAATGATATCACAGACCCAACTTGAAAAATAGGTATTACACACGTAGACTCCGTCCAAACCATCTATTCATTCCCTAGTCGTTCCTTTTCCGTGCATTTCCGCGTCAACGGCGAACTTGTGCATAATCCGCCGGGTTGTAAGCGTAACTCCGACCGTGTGAGTCTGTCTTGTATGGCATGCCTTGGTGATGGTATTCCTCCGTAGTCTCCTGATGCGTGGGTAATTCGGCTGCGAACCCCTTGTGATCAAGCCCAGGTGACGCAAAGCCGGCACTGCTGGCATCCGAAGAGTATGAGGTAGGCCGTGAACTAGTTAGTGAGGGACTCGGCTGGCCTTGAGACCAGCCCCATGATTTTAGTTCAGGTGAGTGAGACTGGACGGATGCTGGGGAATTCCGGCCCTGATGCGGATATGTTGGTGACGGATGCGGCGGCTGCAAGTGTGGCGATGACTGCGGGTGATGGAAATCTCCCGGAAGTTCCATGATGGCGCCCTGGGTATTAGGCGCTGTTTGGTTATTTGGTAACTCGGCGTATTGCTGATGCACCTTGCTCTGGTCATACGAATTGAGTTGTTGGAATTGAGCCTGCCAATGCGCCGGATAACTCATCGAGCTTGCTGTTCCAGGACGGCTCCCTTGCTGTAACGAAATTGGTCGCGGTACTTGATACGGCATGGATGGTGACATGGGCGGTTGGAACGGGCTAGCCGGCGACAATGGCGGTGATCGCATCCCTGCGCCCAATCCACCGGTATATGTCTTGTCGTTCGGATTGAAGGTCTTAATTTTCCCGTCCTCAATCATGGCCCGTAACACGCCAGCATCGAGCAGCTCGGCTTTCTTGATAATTCTTTCCACCATCTCTTTGCTAGCCGCTTTCATTTGGGCCTTCACCATGCCGACCATGGTGATGTTACATCGAATTTCGATGTCCTCCCTCAGATACAGCCCGTCCTTCGGGGCGCCAAGCGCAGCCAATCCAATCTCTTGCTGCTCGGGAGGTTCAACACCCGGTTGGTTGCCTCCGATGCGATACTTGTTTCGGAGGTCGACACCCATCGGTACGTAAATGTGCGTTTGCAGTCCCCATGGAAGATCGTGAAAGCAGCCATTGAATTTGAGTTTGCCTGAGCCAAATTTTCCCATGCCCGGAATGTACTGAATTCGCTCGGTGATCTCGTACCATGTCGAGAAATACTCGTCGGCAGCGGCATCGCGCGGCGCTTTGATCTGCTTGTATTCGAGCACTAGCGGATTGAGCGTGATGACTTCACCGTGGCTGTGGAGAATGTCGATGGCGAGCTGGCGGGGTATAAAGGAAGGGATGGGCGTTATTACGGTGTAGACTTCTTTCTTTTTGAGCACCATGGCGGCGGTATGGTAAAAATCGAGGTCCTTCTTTCAGTGGCTTGGTCATTGACTGCAGTGTTAAAGAAGAGAAGAAGTTGAAGGTTGGAAGATAATGTCCCTCAGGTTTTACACGTAAGCCCGCGCAGTCGATCGCATAAGAATGGCTGCGCCAGAGCGATAGGCTGGCAGGTTTGCGCTCGTACAGGAGCCTGACAAGGTCGTTCTCGGCGTAAGCACTGCGGTGATACCAAACCGCATTAGAATTCAACGGCAGCTCCGCTGATGTAACGCAACCTGCTATGTACCTCATAACACACATGATAGGGACCACAAGTTTCCATTTTTGGCCCCCTAATACCACGCAACACCCGCTGGCACCCACTGGCAACCCAAGGCATTCTATTCTTAGTCTAGAACCAACAACATCCGGGCATCCTTCCAAACCTTACATATGGATATTAGATACCGTACGTAAGCTAGTAAGTAAATCAAGTCGGTTATTTAAGCCACATAGCCCGGGAACCGACTCCCTGGGCCAACACTGGCATATGTCGGGTGGCCTCCACGCACAGGACGACTTTCTGCATCGCTCGTCGTAGGGCTCAAGTCATCTTGTCGATCTACGCGCAATATGGCACTCCGTCACCGTAGCGGCCCTATTCCTTATTACATTATCTCAGCCAACTAACAAGTACCCAATGATCGGCAAGCTGAGCCAGTCCCCCGACGCCATGCTTCCGTCAGCATGAAGATCCCATTGTCTAACTAAACCCCATAATGAGGTACCTAAGCGAATGAGACTTTGGACGGGGCGCGGGGCTAATAGCAGCAGTGAATTATCACAAAAATGCAATAATATCCCACGATAATAGGCTACACCATTGCCCAGATGCTTACAGATTGCATGTATGCAMCCTCCCCGACACAGATGCGCCAATCAAACCAGTTCTTATTTAGCATCCCCCCCAAAGGCACCCTTAATATCCCCAGCGTTGCAACTCATAAGTACAAACCAAGAATGAGAGATTTAGCTTAAGAAATGGGCACGCCTAGTAATACGCCGTAATACGCCGCCAAGCCCTGTATACAACTTAAAGATATTTGAGAAGTAGGGAGGACATGATTTCCACAGACATTTCCACTTCCATTAAGTTTTGGCATTTCTCTACGAGTTTTGCTAGACTGCGGCGTATCTTCAACTACCGAGCCTCGACAGGGGCGTTTTGCTAGCTGTACTACCATCTCAACACAAGCGCGAAGTCGAACGCAGCCAATTAGGGACGTTGAAGTTATCCAAACGTCATGCGCTTCACTTCGGTGTAGGAGACACATGCGCATGAGACCCTGCGACATTTCCAAGTTTATTGTACATAAATGGGCATCAACTGCACAGTGACAACTGTCGATCTTGTGTAACCGTCCATCAGGTTAGCACCCGAAGTCCTTGCTCCAATGACAAACAGAACTTGTTAGACCGCCGTCGCAATAGAATGCGTACATTGGTATGATAGTACTCCGAGGGATGCAAATGGTGCGACGGCGTAGATACGTCGTGATTGGCTCAGAGCTTGTCGCTTTTAAAATTCTTCCTGAGCCAACTAATTCGACTAATACCTTTGCCGGAGAATTTTATACCACCAAAAGTCGAGTTCTTGAAGCTTCTAGACTTCATTGCCAGAGCGACTAGAAAGTAAGGCTCGCGGAAGTGGGCGGATACCCTCTAGAATGGCACAAAGAAGATGGATATTCGCAACGTACAATGTTCTCATGATTCACCCAACATTGACAAAAGACCGGCCATTCCCACAAAGGAAAAAAGTATTTCGGCCATACTATCAAGACGATTGAGCTTGATAGCGTCATTTATAGACACATAAGATCATGGTTAGACGACATATACCCCGCCCCCCTATTGGCTGGTAAGGCCAACCCCTTAAGAGGGTTAAGAGGGAGGATAGAGCCATGTCAAAATCTAGTGAATCTATCAGTTCTAAAATAATATAGCTAGATTAGTATATAAATTTTCTTCGCCTCAAACTGATAGATCCTGCTTCATGTTGTCGGCCATCTAGTCTCTACAATCCCTGTTAATCATCACTATTGAATATCCATCAAGAAGTTCTATACCTCTAGTATTGGATACATGTTACTGGATCTAAACCATCATTACAGCGGTGTCATCCCTTTGTATAAACACCGAGGCCAATGCACCTCCCTTCGTAAACTACAAAGGGGAAGGTTACCCCAAGCGTGCCTATGCACGGGATGTAAGTCATGGGGGTATGGCTCGGCGGTAGAAGCAAGCTCTGTTTTCTGCAAATGGCCACCGGAGAAGATTGAGAAGTAACGGTGAATCTCTTTGTCTTCTAGGAAATTCCTGTACGAGTGATGTAGCTCGTACCATCGGCTCCAAATTCCCTCTGAATATTTGAGTCTGGATGTGGATTAAAATATAGTGATAGGATCCATTAATCACAGAAATGCCCAAGTAAACCCATAAAATAACAATAGAGATCACTGATATCTTAGTTCGAAGTTCTAGTTCACAGATGGCACTATAATACGTATCTCCCGTCAAGTATACAGAACTCTCTTTCATCTCCTAAATTTCGTCGCATATTGAGCTAGTAGGAACTGAAGGCCTCGTGCCTCAGGTCTATATAGGTACCAACATATAAACTGATGAGGCTATATGAGAATGCCTCAACTGACAGCGTAACGAGCCCACATACAGATAAGTGTAATGAAGGATACAAGGAACTCCCCGAAAGTCCAAGTTGTACTCCAATCGCCGTAGATAATCTGCCACAATACTATCAGAGAGAACAACAACGTCGTCAGAAGTGGTACGATGATATGTTGAGAATCAAACACCCAGCCTTCCTGTATCAGGAGCCCATAGAATTCAAGATGGTGTAAGGCTGGGCAGAACATCTCATCCAGCTTCTCTAAAATGTCCCTGTAAGGCGTGAGGAATTAGTTCTAAACATACCAGGAACGTAGCTAAATCGGTCATTTGAATGCTTACCGTTGTGCCATGACCAATTTTCCATCTAAAAGGCCGGATTCGCTAGCAAACGCTGGTTTCAAGAATGCATCTAAGAGCGTTGCTCGCCAACGGAGGTGTTTGAGTCTTTGCTTAGCATGGTGGAAGTCCATAACCGGGCACGTATAATCCGGAAAATACTGGTCGTCAATCAAACAATCATGTACGTGGTAGAATTTTCCGCAGAGAGAATCATATTCGCAGACACCATACCTTGAAGCATGTTCAGCAGGGAGACCCTTACTAACGATGGCTTCTAGAGATTCCTTCTCTTTTTCTAACACATCATCGAGGCATCCATAGATACCAGAATATTCAGTTCCGATATTCGGTCTACGTCGTTTACCTATTATTGATAACTGACAGAATATTAGCATGCTTCCATTGTCAAAATAAATTACTAGAGCCCGACCCTAACCTTGACCATTTCGACACCCCTCACCCTGAACATAGGTATGTGCTTTCTCCATGAACCTCTCCATTGATACCATGCGTCTTAGAGAGCTTTGATTATACTCCCAGCTTCAGCCAATACGGAAACGTGTACGGTAATGACTTCGCAACGATTCATCTCACCCCAACAGAGTAAGATCGTGCATCAGCTAGAGTCATCGGGCGGCAGGATATGTTCAAGACGAGCTAACAGCTTCTTTTTTGGCTATTATGATTCTCCCTTCCCCAGTCTTCGAGGCTGATACCGATAGGCATTGTGACCCAGCCACGACGCAAATGATGGTTGGCCGAATTCGCTATTGGTATAGTATCATCCTCCATGCTCTGGGTCTTTGGTGCCGACGCCGACCAAGAGTAACTCATGAACTGTAACAAATGTGGGTTGTGGCTATCAATACTTTGAACTATGCTTGAAACTGGTTGAACGATCCAAATATTCAAGAGAGATGTAAAAACCATATTGCTCCTGAGGGTGACACTCCGGAACCTTCGCTCTTGACGATAACGTTCTGTCTCATGAAATTCGGACGAATCCGGTCTAGGAAGTTCGTACAATGGTAAAACCTGGGAAGCGCGAAGAAGTGCTTCATCAGGCTTCCGGGGCGCCTGGTTGCTATCGTCAAAGTGGGTAGAGGCCATCCTGAGATCTCGGGAAAATAGGGATTATGAGATAGGAATAATAGAGCTTGAAGAATGCAGAAGTAGGAAGTCTGGCCTATTCCGATGACCCTACATCCAATTTATGGAATCTCCCAGCTTCGTCCGAGCCTCGAACAGGGAATATGCCCAGGGCTGGGTTAACCTCAAGATTGCCGTAAACTGCCTTGAGAGCCTGCAGGCAGGCACATTATAGTAGCAAATGCTTTCCCAGCCAACCAAGGCTACTATCCTCACCGTAGCAAGTGCATAAACCCAAGCTAGGCATTCTAACCATAACTCATAGACTCACTTTGAAGCCCGTGTAACACACCCACCAGTGCCATGGGTTACCTAATGTCCCTGACAGGCAGCTTTCTAGACTTCTTCGAGATCAGACTGTATAGTTTGGTCATCATACTAAGGGGTTGCTTCACTAACCCGAAACATACGAACTTGATCTTAGTCACATATCGCATTGTTCATTCACTTCTGATCATACTGCTGCTAATTATATGGTGTACCGATGCTATAATTTCAAGTAGCCACCCCAGAAACTAAGTATTTTCGCCTTCCGCAACCCGGTCTGCCTATTCGTTCATCTACGTCTTGACATCGGGTTCGTCCCGTCCCACGTACTCCTTGAACTTGAGGAGATCTGTGGCGAACTTGATTTCGTCCTTGAGGAAGTCCTGGGCATCTAGGCTGTAGGTTGAAGGGTCTTTGCTGTACTTCTCGATATATAGACGGATCGTCGCTCCAGACGACCCAGTGCCGGATAGTCGGACGACAATGCGGCTGCCGCTATCGAAGCGGGCGTAGAGACCCTGATTAGAAGCCACAGAGCCATCGAGATCAGTGTAGGAGAAGTTGCCGGCGTCGGTCACCGTACGTTCTATAAGTAGCTAGTTAGTCTCAATCCAACGAGAAGCCCGAAACTTCGATTACGTACCTCCAATCTTGCTGCCCTTGAACTTAGGGTCAGCGACCAAGTCCTTTAGTGTTCCGACAACCTTGTTGGCACCCTCCGAGTCCACGTTCTCGTAGTCGTAGCGGGTGAAGAACACCCGGCCATAGGTCTTCCAGAAGTCCTGCTGGATCTGCTTGATGCTTGGTTTAGTCTCGGGGTGGGCCTCTCCCAAGCCAGCAATGATATTGAGCCATGCTACAACAGCCCAGAGACCATCTTTCTCACGGACGTGATTGCTACCAGTACCGAAGCTCTCTTCACCACAGATGCTCAGCTTGTTTGCGTCGAACAACGCACAGAAGAACTTCCAGCCCGTTGGAACCTCGTAACAGTTCAGGCCCTGGGCCTTTGCGACGAGATCAACGGCGCCAGACGTAGGCATACTGCGAGCCAAGCCGTAAACACCCTGCTTCTTGAAGTATGGGATGAGTTGCGCGTGATGAGCAATGATAGCCAGACTGTCACCGGGCGATACGAAAGCACCAGCACCATAGATCATGTTTCGGTCTCCGTCTCCATCAGATGCCGCGCCGAAGGGAATAGAGTTCTTGTCAACGACCTCTACTAAGGAGTGGGCGTAGGTAAGGTTGGGGTCCGGGTGGCCGCCATTGAAGTCGGGCTTAGGGACGCAGTTCTGGGTAGAGCCTTTGAGGCCTAATTCTTCCTCGAAAATCGCCTTTCCATATGGACCCGTGACACCATGCAGACCATCAAAGAGTACCTTGAAGTCGGGGTTTTGGCTGAAGAACTTCTTGATTAGGGGGAAGTCGAAAATGTCCTTGAGCATCTGCATATAGTCGGCGGTGCTGTCGACGATTTCGACTTCGAGTCCGCCGTAGGTCTTGGTTCCAATGGTGGTGATGTCGATGTCGGGGATGTCGGAGATTTTATAGGATGTGAGAGTCTTTGAGGTCTCGAAGATCTTGTTGGTCACTCCCTCTGGGGCGGGACCACCGTTCGCGAGGTTGTACTTGATGCCAAAGTCCTGGTCGGGTCCTATTCGTTGCAAAAATTAGATATTTAGTTACGACCGGATTCGATGTTCACACTCACCACCAGGGTTGTGGCTGGCAGTCAAAAGAATGCCTCCTGTTGCCTTTCGCTTTCGGATGACATGGCTTGACGCTGGGGTAGACAGAATGCCATTTTGGCCAATTAACAGCTTCTTGACTCCATACGCAGCGCCAATTTTTGCGATCAGTTGAATAACTTCAGGATTCCAGAATCGGCCATCACCGCCAATAACCAGGAAAGCACCTGCAATATCCAGACTTAGCAATTGCCGTCGTGGACGTCGGTATATACTCGATATACTCACCCTCGGCGCCCTCCGGGATGGAGAGAAGGATGCTAGCGATGAAGGACTCGCTGTAATGGGGTTGCTGGAAAACCTTAACCTTCTTTCGAAGACCTGAGCTAGATAAGGGTTAGTAGTTTGGTCTAGCTATGGGAATCAAGACGGTCGGGTCTGTCGTGAATTGCAAAACATGGTGGTGAGTTGTCATGATAACGATGGTGGGGTAGCTTGGATGGAGCTGTTTGGGTACGTACGTTCCAGGCTTCTGGTCGGTGAAGGGTTTGAACTCGACGGTCTTGACGCTCATGGTGACTTTTTAACTTCAAATTGAGACTATAGCCAACACAGAAGGGATGATTAGCTTCTATATCCTAGGGGCCTAGGAACATTCATGGAGTGTAAATTAGGAGTATGCTTGGTGGATAGGGGATGAGGGGAATAATTAAAAAACATATGACGATGTTTTGGTGGGGTCAAGCGTCCAGTAGGCAAGCAAGCTCCTTGGAAAGCTCCAGTACAAGTTACAACAAATGGAACGATCTAATAGCGCAAGGTGACCTCATTCTTTTCCATCTGGGTGTAGCCACTGAGGCGAAAACCGCGTGTATTGTTAGTTGAATTCATACTGTGCTCGCTGCAGGTTATACAACTTCATATACAGTATACATACGGTACTCTCACCTCCCCAAACCCCCAAACCAGATTGTCGAAAGCCTCCCCTTAATCAGCAATCTCTCATCATTAGAAGCTCACATTCAATCATTTCCGTCACAATGCATTACTGCGGTCTAGATGGGTTGGGACGTGTCATTATTAGCCAAACAATCTGCCACGCGAATTGTCTATCCAATACGCTCGCTTGCATCCAATGAATGAAACTATTGGAATCTGGACCAGTCGCATTCCACCCTATCCGATATCGCGCCAGCCACTATCGTGAACCGTGTACAGATACTAAAGCCATGTAAAGCCACGAACTTCGGCTAGAAGTTGATTTTTACCAGCCCAACGTTTAGAGAGTCGATTTATTTCTTTTCTATTGAAAAAATTTAGTCCAAGTCAGTCTTTTCTCCCGACTTGTCATTTGCCTTAGCGTTGCTGAAAATCACCTCCTTGTAATATCGAGCTTCAGCGATGCTCTCGAGAATATCTTCCTTAGCTTGGTGCAACCCCTGCTTCGTCGGCGCATTGTCTATGATATCTCTAGGGCACCACCGCCGCGCAGCCTCCTTCAGAGTACTAACGTCAAGGATCCGGTGATTCAGGTAGTCGACTACTTTCTTGTACGGTTCTTTCCGAAGAAATGCGCGATCTGCATGAACACTGTTCCCGGCCAACAATGCGCCTCGTTCGTGCACATGCTTCTTGATGTAAGCAAGAAGCTCTTCAGCTGCCTGCTCGGGCGTCACTGTAGACGCCACAACTGCCGCCGTCAAGCCACTGTTTCCGTGCACCCGAGTGCACCAGTCGTCCATCTTGTCCATCCTCTCCTGTGATTGATGTATGACCGTTCCCCAGCCGTTCTCATCCACGACATCTAGAGTTCCCGTTGTGATGATGCAGAAGATCTCAATGATCTCGTCTTGGTCAGGATCGAGACCCGTCATCTGTTACTTTGAGTCAGTCCCAGCGCCCCAAGCGCAGATACGACATTGCGAGAATACTTACCTCGCAATCAATCCAAACTAATGCACCGTTACTCGCCATGGTGCTCCACAGGCTTTTCAAATTGCGACTAGGCGATAAAATAGAAATTTAGGCGTGGCTGGTTCCAACGAATGTTGTTTTAGATATTGTTTTCAGGATCCGATGGAGCTTTTGGACGGGAACCGATAGTAACCGGCTCGTTATCGCGCGATTATGTGATTTTCCTTATCATAATGCTTTGGTTAGGACCCAAACGTTATTTACATAAAAACCCATTTTCCATTTAATAACGACATATACTGGTATTTTATTTTTGTTTATTTTCATTTACAATTTACGAAACTACGAAGGCTGCAAACACTACAAGGACTACAAAGGTTACAAAGGCTACAACCTACCAAAGAGGTAATCTGGGGTTGGCATGGCTCATGGGAAACACGGTTGATTTCCTACCTGCATGTATGTGCGCAATCAACCATTCTAGGATACTTGTGGTTGTCAAATAAGAGTTTCTCTTATCTAAAGACCGTACAAATACAAACTAGCTCTTCAATTTCTGTTACAATACTCTACCTTCCCTATACCTAGCCCCTTGCCCCTGAATCGGATTATAGCGGACAGTTTATATGCACCTTGATTACTACTTCTTATACAAATGACACGAGAAGCCTTTGAACACGTATACATAATTAGATATTCTGAAAGTCTCTGTTACTACCTCTTAATTGACGTTTCGGGGCCCTATGTGGGGTACACACCATCACATCGCCAGTGCATCATTTTAGTATCATATAGTAAGTTTTAGTAAAGGTCTTTTTTACCATAGACGTAAGAAAATACAGAAAGACAAGTTAAGGAAAGACTCAACAGAATATGAAGTTAATGTAAGGTACACGAAGAAAGTAAAGCCAGAACGAATGTGTAAATGACAACAGACGGCGCATAACCTATCCACTTGCCAACTCAGCACCAACCCCCATTGATACATGCATATCACCATCTTCAAGCACAGAATGTTTCCAAAATACGTCCAGCGCGCGATTCCTTCCACTCGTCTCCATCATACTATGCTTCCCACGGCGTCCCATGGCACAGCTCCTGGCTATCACCCCAAACCCTTCTTCTTAGGCATGACCGTGGGCCAAGCTGCTGATTATGTAGTAGTATGTTTGATTGCGGGATTTCCGGCGGCCTTGCCTGCTGCCTTTGTGGTGGTAGCTTTAGCCTTGGCCGTGGTAGTAGTTTTGCTGGTGGCCTTAGCTGTGGTGGTAACCTTGGAGGCCTTTGCAGAAGCTGTGGCCTTGGTTTTAGACGTAGACATAGTCGTAGATTGAGGCCTGGACTTTGATGAGACCTTGGATGCGGACGAGGAAGCCGATGCAGTCGGTGAAGTCACGGTTGCGGACAATTGGCTCGAAATCGGACTGCCAATCGTGTAGGTAACGACAGCGAAGGTAACAGTCGGGGCATAGGAGGCAGAGTGTGACTGGGCAGAGACTGCAAGCGCTGACGATGAGCTTTTCGGAGGCTGTCGTGCCATAATTTGTTCAGGACTATGAGACGGAAACAAGTGGTGGCTCGAATTAGCAGAAGGTGTAAATGTGGGTTTATCGAACGTCACGGTGGTCGAGGGGKGGTGTTTGCCATGGAACGGCCTCCTATGGGCACGACCAAGCACCGAGAGAGGAAGCAAGAAATAGATGAAATGCATTTCGTTTTCAGACTGCTCAACAGGTCTAGAAATAATGAGAAGGATGGAAAGAATAGAAAAAATTGAAGGAATGAATGCTTGATTGTTCTACAGAGACGCTCAGAAGGAGAGCTTCTTGCATTTATATATGTAAATTGACTATCACATATCCTTAAGACATGTTGAATCTAGCTCTCCTCTCTTACCAGTTATTCTAGTTGGTCTGTTACGATTAGGGAGGCTTAAGCCAGTGGCCTAAACGACACTCATTTATGGCCGACTGACTATAATAGATATTTCATCTACCTTTGACGTTAATATTAAACCATGAACATATAGATACCTATTTACTTCGAGGTATCTGCCTAAGGTACCTACCTAAGGCATCTATCCATAAACATGACAATAGTAATAACGCCCGATATCGCTTCCAACATCCAAATGAGACCTAGTAATTACGGTTATCGATTTGAGTTAATTTAAGCTAAACCGACCACAATATCCCTTGTTTCCCCACAAGGAATACTTATACTCATTTTTAACGCCTCGCTTAATCTTACAGCCTGCCCTTGGAATCAACTCGAGATTTTGAAACTCCAAGATTATATGAGTCCTGAAGATGTTACGAAGCTGACTCCCTATGGGTCCGACCCAGGAGAATCTGTTGGGAGGCCGGGGACCCGAGATAGAACAGGGAGGATGAGCGTCAAAAACCGTGTAGAAAAAGCTTAGTTGCTTCTGTGTATACCGCAACTTTTGGCGGATTAGGTAGTTTTACGTCTCCTCGCGCAACAACGTCGTTTCTACTTGCCTAAAGTTCGCATCGTGACAGAAGATTCACATCACACAAGGAGCTACCTGATTAGAACAACTTGAGAAATGATCAGCTAAAGTCATATTTACTTAGGACGTGGGATCGACGTCCCAGGTAGATGGCTCCAATGTCAGTATCCATTGCCATACCGGAAACTTTGCCATGTGCATGTACGACACTAGTCACGAGCCGCACAGTTGCTTCACGTGGCCTTAAGTGCCTAGAATGGTGTTACGAACGATAATGTTCTAGATGCATTGTTGAGCCTTATCGATGTTGGGAAGTAATAAAGATAGGTGGATACCTTGTCCCAGAGTCCTCGTCTACACAACTGTACCTGATACATAATGGCGCTTGTATATTTCTTATGGTAGTTACCATAGGGAGTTTCGTCGCTGTACCTACAAATAGTATCCGGGATTCGTATATGATCTCTTCTACATTGAGTAAAAGTAAGGAGTTTGTGGGTTGAAATTCTCTGGTCGATTGTCTAAGGAAGATAGCGCTCCGGCGTCAATCTCGTGAGCATGATCTATACACAAAACACCTTACTACTTCTTCCCATACATCTAAATTGATGCTAACGTTATTATGTTAGTTCTCACGAGGTATTTACATTGTGCTAATTTACGTGCCTTTAGTAGATAGATTACTTCGGTAGGTGAAATGGGTCAGATCTTGTGTAATGCTCTAACGACCTCGTGTACGATGCCTTGAGGCTCAACCTAGGCGGTTCTGATTTGACGTTAAATATCGAGATGTATCGATGCTTTTGTCTCAAGGAAGTTCGTAAAGCATCACTTCACTTCTCACAGCTCTTTCGATTCGCTCTTTTGATTCATTTACTTCTCGGATACACCCAAGTATGATGCAGACCTTCACCGGCAAAGCCGGAACCAAATTCTTGGTCCTGCTTTTCTCATTGCTCTCGGCCCTTACCCTATGCTCAGCAGATAACGGATCTAGGTAACATCTTTCTACCACACACAAATGTTATCCATGCTAATGACATAGCTCAAGCGGACACCATGTCAACCACTCGCCAGAGCTACAAGAAAGAAAGGCTTTCCCGGCGTTGACAGCTTTCAAGGAGAAGCTAAAAAAGGCTGACAAAACCATTTATACGAATGAGCAAGATTACATGGATTTTAAGTCGCAAGGCAAAAAGATCTTTGCATCTGACGCTTACGCTGGCTGTATTGGGATGGTTATGGCCAGCCAGAAAGGAGCAATGATTGGCCACTATAATATGGACATAGCCTCGCTGGACCGAGGAAAGCCCAAGTTGAAGGATGTCTACACGGCCCACAAGACAGATCTTACCGGTGGCCAGGTCTGGGTGTACGCCCATGTGGAATACAAGAACGGCCGGCCGTACAAGCAGGCCGCTCTAGTCGACAGATTCGTTAACATAGTGAAGGACATTACCGGTCAGCAACCCAGGATCCAGCAATACATTGAGGCAGTTGATGCCTGGTTTAGCCCGGATGGCGAGCCCCTTGCAAATGATCCCGACCTGGACAACATGATCGGTGGCGCATTCATTGTTGAGAATCCAGGCGGTGGAAGTGCAAACTCACTCCTTGAGTTTTTGGATATAGACATGATCAAGAAGAGTGGGGAGCCTATCAATATGGTCTGATCAGTCAAGAATCTTCTGTATACCTAACCTACGTGGGTGTTTCCGAGATTTTATATGGGGTGGATAGGTTTTGGATGGAGAAGTGATTGACGCGTTATATTCATGAGACTTGCCATCAGTGTATGGCAGCCATCTTCTATTCTCCATATATGTACCTATAGACTAGGTAGAACCCTGTTTGTTTCTTGATTTGTCTTATCCCTTGCAACAAGTTAGCTCAATTTTACGGGGATGTGGTTGCACATATATTGCAGGAATTGGTTCCTGTATTGACCTGCCTCGCAATATTTGAACTCGAGGCGTTCTTGGTGATTTTGGCTGTGATTTCAACTTTACTCACTAGTTAGCTTGCAACTCTTCCTCTCTTCAAGCGCACACGCCCTCTTATCGGAACATTGTCACACCATAGCTCAAGAACACGTCATCACAAAGAATGCCTTTCTTAAGCAACGAAGATTCCGCAACTCCCGTGCTGGAGACTTTGCACGAAGAGCTGAAAAGCTATGCGGCCCATGGGGATCTGAATAGACTAAAAGACGCCTTGGAGAATAGATGGGAACCTTCAGAAGAAACGGATATGTCTTGGTTTGAACATAATATGATGGACAGATTTCTTGAGATTCGAGGTGTGCTTAATTCCGATAAAGCCATCGCCTTGCAACGCGTCTTGAGCGCAGCAGCCAAAGAGGGCCAAGTTGAGATTGTCAAGTACCTTTTGGATCGTGGATCTTGTGTCATTACTCCACCGGTCATAAGGTGGGCCTTCGCGAAGAAGCGCTGGAATGTACTTCAGGTATACCTCGATCGAGGTTGGGATATTAACAGCCCTATGGAGGGCGGGAATACTTTACCACTAATTAAGTAAGCCATCTTTTCTTATATGTCTATCCCCCCTCCAAATCAGGTTATCGAAGACAATGAAGTTGCGATGCCGCTAATTATCTTGTACGCTACAATTAGTGAAATGATCAAGAGCAGACCTCATACCCAATGGTGTATAGACCACGGTGCGGACCCCATGGCAGGGAACATGTTTCGTGGCATGGAGATCCCCAGTCAAGCGGCTAGCAAGGCAGACACAAAGGTGCTTCAGATCCTGAAGGATGGGGGCGCCGACTTTACCAAAAGCAACGCACTTCAGAGTGCTGCGTCAAGCGAAAGGGAGGGTCGCACCGACGTCATGGCTTTCTTGCTTGATGAGGCTGGGGTCTCGATAAATATGAGGGAATTCGAATGGAATCAGGAACTGTTTGAGAGATACAGCCCCTATAGGGTCGGAGCGGCGCTCCACTGTGCTGCCCAGCTGGGGTCTCTGGAGAATGTGAGGTTCCTTGTTGAAAGGGGCGCTGATCGGAGCATGAAGGACGGTTTAGGTAATACGGCGGCCGACATTGCGAGGGAAAGAGGATTCCATGAGGCCCTTCCGCTATTGGAAATCGGCGAATGATTAAAAGTGAACGCTTCCCCGTATCAACGATAGTTGACTAGGCGAAATGGAGTTCAAGGCATTTTCTATCAAATTGCAGCCGACTATTGATCACGCGAGCACATTCCACGTAATCCACGACCTCTCATGAGGCTGGCTTTATCTCCAACAGCTTCAAGAGCTAGTTAAAGTAAAATCAGTTTTCATTAGTAACAACGGGGGAAAAAAAAGGCTATGTACAATTCCCTTATGTGGCACGCTATTGGGGGGATATAAACTCTTCTTGTTGTCTTCATGTACGACGCGCCCTTTGGGCGACGAAGCTAGTGACTCATAGTAGAGGGGACTTACCTCAAATAACCCCGAAAGCTCCCAACTTAAGTCTAGGATTTCGACACTCAGTTTTAAAATTGAATCTAAACAAAAAACTAGATATGTCGACTACTCCCGATCCAGCGTTCTCGTCGATACGCTACCTTCCTACAAATGAGGCCTACGACCGATGGGCGGCGGTCTATGACACAGATGGCAATTTCTTGCAGGCGCTCGATACTATCGAGCTGAAGACGTTGTTTCCGCAGTTCCTGCGTTCAATCACGTCTCCCAAACCCTGGCGTATCGTGGATCTGGGATGCGGGACGGGCCGGAACACCATGCTTCTTCTTACCGTCCGAGACATCGGGGAAGTAGTCGCGCTAGACTCGAGCGGGGGTATGCTCGAAGTAGCGAGATCGCGATTACAGCAGGCAGGCGACGGGGTTGGAACTTCGAATCTAGAACCGGGGCGAACAGCTCCAAAGTTAAATCTTGAAGTATTCGATATGCTGGCCTCGCCATCTCCACCGCCATGCGCGCAACAAGCAGACGGCGTCATTTCGACTCTAGTCGTCGAACACGTACCGCTGCCGACCTTCTTTGCTCAGGTCTCGCAGATGCTGAGGCCGGGTGGCGTACTCTTGCTGACTAACATGCATGCACACATGGGCGGGATTAGTCAGGCCGGGTTTGTGGACGCGGAGACGGGCGAGAAGATTCGGCCGATAAGCTATGCACACACCGTTGAGGATGTCCTGGCTGAAGCGAAGAGATGGGGTTTGGAGGTTGAAGAAGTGGGGAAGGGAGAAGAGGCTGGGATCAGGGAGAGAGCAGTACATGAGGACATGATTGAGAAGTTAGGTCCTAGAAGTAGGAAGTGGATTGGCGTTACCTGTTGGTTTGGAGGGTTATTTCAGAAGAGAGCGAGTTAGCGATACGTTAGCCATTTGACTACCTAAGGTACCTACCTTCTAAGAGGCAGCGATGAATGTTGAGATAGCGACAATGTCGTATTTCGTATAGGACTGGGTGGATCTGGCCATTCGCTGAAAGTGACTGGAGAGGTAGATCTAGACTAGCTGTAGTTTGTATCAGTTGTCGGTGATGACTCAAGCGTACAATGCGGGGGATTGATAATAGCGAGGAATTGCAACTGAACCAATGAGGTCTTACGCGTTTTCGAGCAGTTGGTGCGGTCTGTCGGTTAATATCATCTAATTACTTCTCAGAATCCCAAAAGCGAGAATGTCGCAGAATATTTACGACTAGGACGAATTCTTCAAAAACTATGTCGCGTTAGATCGCCAAATTAAAGGGCTTGCTGGTGCTCCGGAATGGCGCGGCGTCCGTCCGCGGAATCGACCAATCTGAGAAAATGCTAGACCGAGGGCGAAACATGACAAACGACGATAAAATTAAGTATGAGAGAGCTGACCTCGAGGTGCTGAAGTTGGAGGAGAATCAATATGACATTGTCTTCAGCTCCCTCACTTTTCACTATCTGGTCAACCTTGCAACTTTGATTCAAGAGATTAGCAGGAGCTTGAAGCCTTCTGGGCGTTTAGTATGCTCAATAGAGCATCCAATATATACTGCGCCATCAAAGCCAGATTTCGTCTTGGATAAGGAGACAAGCCGCAAGTTTTGGCCATTAGATGATTATCAAATGAAAGGATTGAGAACGACCAACTGGTTTGTCGCTGGGGTCAAGAAGCAGCATAGGACCATCGGAAGTTATATCAATGCCCTAGTTAGCAATGGCCTTCAGCTTACAGATTTCGTTGAATGGCGTCCATCCGAGGAGGACTTGAAAAGACATCCGTCATGGGACAGTGAACTATCGAGGCCAACGTTCTTATTGATCGGCGCAACGAAGCATTAAATGGTGTCGAGGTCATGCTCGTGTTGATATGGATGTTAACAGTATAGCCCTGTTAACAGTTATGCACAGTTATGCACAATGTCAGTATACGTTTATGCTTAGGTAAGCGTAAATCCTATCTAGAAACATAAAGTTTACCATAAAGGGGTTTAACTCCGCAAACGTAACATTACGTAACAAACAAACGAAGACGGCAGCTCCGCTTAATCTTCGGCAATATCCCCAGCTTACCCCGTGTAAGTCGCGACGAACTGCGCCAGGGATCGTTCGAAGCTTACCTGCGCTTGTCGTCATCCCTTTCCATGCGACACCTTGTTCGACCTGCCAAGCTTCATCACGGCGGCCTTTACAGCTTGCGCCATATCGTCCGTCAATATACTACGCGCTAATCCAGACACGAACCTATTTTGCGCTCGGTTATACGCTCAGAAGCGTCGAGCATCCGGCCCGTCCGCTACGGCCCTTGAAGTCTCAACAGATCCCTGTGCCGAGCGAGACCCAGTGCTCGGAGCATCTGGGCATTTCATATCTCCCCGTCTCCCGTATCAACAAGCCGAGTTATCTAAATCCTAGCACCAGGCTGGGGAGCAGGAAATGATTGAGAGGTTGCAGCGGACAAGATTGCTTGAATGCAACCCTTGAACCCCTTCATAGCCGCCTTCTTCAAGCCCGGCAACCCCATCGCCACCCAGTGTACCCCCGTACATCATCACATCCTCCTAGTTCCGACAACCGAATTCTTCCTTACCTCCCGCGAAACGGAAAGCGGTTTATCTCTATCAGATATCGTTGGGTCTGAGGACTTTCTGGGAAGCCATGTACTTCGCATTCCCAACCCGGCGACCGCTGCGGGAGGGAAGGATAGCATCGGAAACCTGCGCGAGCAGAGGGGCAAGGCGAGACAGTATTCAACTTTAAATGGGCGCAGTGTTGTCATCAAGGATAATTTTGTCTTTACGAACAAGGGTAGGTACAAGCTCTAGGCAACCCGGCCAGCTCCTTTGGGCGCTTCGTCTAACAACAGCGCGGCAGGTTTCAAGACGCTTGCCCAAGTGCAGTTACTGACTGATTCGATTTGGTACGCCGATAGCATCGAACCGCGACAATGGCTGATATACTACGTATCGCGGCCTCTAGTCGGCATTTGGGCGGAAAAGGAGATCCCACGAGCTATTTTCACCGAGGGCATGGCTAAGAGGAAACTTGCGGAAGCTAAGAAAGCTGCAGCTGTCGAAAATGGCGAGCCAAGCTTACCACGGAAAAAGGATATTAAAAGCTTTCACGATCTTTTAAACCATTTTCCGATGATTGCAAGGCAGATGCAGCCTGGATTAGAGAAACTGTTTAGGGAGTTCACGACAGTTTTCGACAGACCTCTACCCCCTCCACCTTCTGCGGCTCATATTCCCGATCCGACTCCTGATGGCCCGATTGTGACAGCTATGAAAAGGGTTCGTTCTAATAGCTTGTCTGCACGAAGAGATAGTATGGATGGCCAGGATGATGCCAGAGTAACCGAGAATTTCTACGCAGAAGACGAAGAGGACGTTATGAGAGCTTCGTTAGAGACGGCAGTCACTAATGCTATCGATCTATTTCAAAGCGTTGACAAACAGCAGCTGTCCATGCTTGGCGCGACGACCGAGCTCACTGGCCCAGTGGTTGAACGGCTAATTGAACGGTACGTGAGTGAGAATGTTCATAATCTTATCTGGCCACGATTAGCTGCAATGCGGCGACCAGAAGATCTCGAGCTCGAAGCGAAAATACGGCAGATGGAATTCATCGATATTTCACAATTGGGAATCTTCATCGAGGGCGGACCTAGAGCAAAGCACGAGCTCACAGTTCGACTTGGTCATGCAGTTGAAGAGTTTCGCAAGATGAATTCCGCGATGTCCCCGCAAGAAATGATGGAAATATTACTATCGACAATGAAAGCTGCTACGCAATTGACGGAGCAGCAGAGATCCAGCGTTGAGTCTCCGACATCAGAAAAGCCTGCTCTTACCGTTAACGCCGATACTCTGGTATCACTACTTCTATTTGTCGTAATTCGAGCTGGTGTAAAACACCTTCAAGCCCGGTTACTATACATAAAACATTTCGTCTTCATCGATGATGTGGATAGCGGCGAGTTGGGTTATGCTCTTAGTACATTCGAAGCAGTACTCTCATATCTATCTACGGATTCGAGCAGCCTGAGAAGGGCGAGTCGCCGGAATAAAGCTCTCTGGGATGCGGCCGCCAAGGGCGATATAGACGAGCTTAAAAGGATGATGGACCCAGACGCTGATGCTATTGATGATGAACCTCTTGCTTCCCCAGTCTCAAGCCACGCGCCGTCAATTAGTTGGAGTATGGTCAACGGCTCCTCAAGGAGATCCTCAACAGTGTTTACGCCCTCAGAACCTTACTCTCAAGGATCAGGATTGAGCCATGTCTTCCCATTTCAGAGCCAATCAATGGACGACTTTCCAAAACCTCCAACAAAGAGAATCAAAAGAGTCGCTATGGATACTAGGAGCATGTCGAGCGGCTCTGAGTATTCTTATCATTCTAGGGCGGGGAGTATCGTTACGCTTGGGAGTGGGCTCGAAGGCGATACTTCCATTGAACGACTCTGTCAAACGGAAGATCCCTCTGGGGAATCCATTCTGATGATGGCGGTCCAAAACGAACGACCAGCAGTACTCAAGTATTTGCTTTCGCTTGATGATTATTTCCCAGCCAACGTCATTCTGGAAGACTGCAATAACGAAGGTACCAGCTTGCTAAGCGCTGCTGTCCAACTTGGTCACACCGAGCTAATTAATATCATCTTGGATTTTGTCATGGCGTCGGCTCCTGAACCACAAGTTCGGAATTACTTATCCCTGCAGGACAATCGGGGTCGAAGCGTCGCACACTATCTATTCCACGCGCCGGCCTTAATCGCGCGCATCGGCAAGTTGCTTCCCTGGCGCCAAAAGGACCAAAATGGCCAGACACCACTGTTTGCACTATGTCGATCATACGACCACCAAAATTACCACGATATGGTCGAGGCTGGACTCGAAGCAGCGACATATGCACAGGGCGATGGCCAGCCGCTTCATCTGGATGAACACGTAGACTTGAAGGGGAATACCCTCTTGCATATCATCAATGACCACCAATTGGCGGTGAAAATTCTTGTACAGTGCGATGTCGATGTCAATGCCACGAACGACAAAAAGTTTACCGCGTTGATGGTAGCCAGTAAATATGGTCGCTTCGAAATGGTCAGAGCTATGTACTCCGACCCAAGGGTGGATGTGGCCGCGAAAGAACTGCGTGGGCTCACGGCGGTAGAACTAGCAAAGGATGATGATGTTCGCAATAGAATTGACGATCTGACGCTCTTTACGATGCCGGCGGCCGAAGACGGTCGCATTACCGGCGTCGTCAGGTCCTTTTTCGTCGAAGATGCCACTATCCGACTGGTTCTCAAGTCTGGCGCTCCCGCAGACCGCGACAGTTATACAGTCACTACATGCCGTCGCTCTTTTGCGGATTTCGAGCGGCTAGCTAATCTACTTTCTATTGAGAACCCAGCATCATGGATACCGAAAATAACAAGTCAACGATCGCCATTCCAGATTCCCTCAAAACCATCGAGGGCTGTTTTAAAGGATATTCAAATACGAACGGATTCGTTTCTCAAGATACTACTAGCTCACCCAACTTTTGCGACTCACGAGATGCTCTGGGAATTCTTCTTAGTACCCGATTTACAAGCGGACATGATGGAATCACGCAGCCGTCTAAAAGCCGCAATAAGAGCTGAGAAGGTGAGAGATGAGCTTGAGCCTCTAGAAGATATTCGCGAAGTAGAGCTGTTTGTAGACCACGCCCGAGATATGGTCCGTAGTGTCAATTATTCAACTAAGAGCGTTGCACGGCGGGCCAACGCCATCGGCGTTGTCGCAAATGGTATGAATACCCTCACATTAATCTACTTTTTAATGCTAATACGTCCACAGACCTCTATGACGCAGCGAATGATTTATCTCGAGGTGTCGCCAACCTTGCCTTCCTTCCACAAACTCATATCTCTGCGTTTGAGAGTTATGTCTATACGCTTATTCCCCCACAATCTAATCCGTCGCATCTATTTCATAATTCTTTCTTGGCTCTCCAATCTACCATCCAGGCTATGCTCTCATCCTTATCCCGGCCGCCACAGCTCATTACGCAAATCGTGTCCTCTCGCAAGGCGATAGAACGTAATTATAACTCCGTTTCGCGCTCGACAAGATGGCCACTTGGACTACTTGACGAAACACGCCAACGACTCAACGAAGAAAAGGAAGAGAAAGCGAGGCGCGCTCAGACCGAAGTGGACACGCTTAGCAAGGAGCTCCGGTACACCCAACAAACAGTCGCAAGCGAGCTAGCCGGGTGGGAGGAGATGCACGAACGTATGGGCCGCAGGGCCATAAGGGAGTTCGCCAGGGGCATGCTTATCCTCGAACGTGAGCGACTGCAGGGTCTGCGTAGGGCACAACGAAAGCTGCATGGTTTGAATTTTAGTAATGGACCCCAAGAACCGGGTATTCGTAATGGCGAGGCTGTTGTAATGGAAAACGGCGTTGGCAAGGGTCCTGCAGGTGGCGGCGAATCTAGTTCAATGGGCGCGGCGTTTGGATAGAGTAGACTACCAGGTAGATATCGGTAACGGCACGAGGTGATAACTTGGGACACCTCTGTGAAAGGCCGTTGAATAACAAGCAAGGACTCATCCATGATTGCAATTAACATCGCCACAATAGCCCCGTGTGTGCCACCCGGGACCTATACACCCGTATTCGCGCCTCAATTTGACCGTCCAACATCGGATCCCGTTGTGCTACATCAAGAATGCGAGAAATGACCGCACGAAAGTCGGGAGGCAGCCCATTAACATATTATACAACTTACGACGACTTATGACGACTTTCGACTCTGTTCAGCTGCCCAGATGTGGCCGTGCTATATGAAACAGGCCTGGTTGTTGATGGGCGCTTCGCTTCCGCGGCCAAGTTGAGCGACCGACCGGCATACCTCCATCCTGTACGTATGTCTAAGGCGCAAGCAAGGCAAAGCCAGGGCCATGGAGGGCGGCTGCAGAATAATGACCGCAAAAACGAAACAAAGCTTGGCTCTTTTGAATGCTACCTAACATACAAGCATATATCGAGATCTTCTCTCGCCTCTACGTAGTAGTTCTCGGCACTTGTTGCCG
Source organism: Hypoxylon sp. E7406B (assembly GCA_000931505.1). Classification (NCBI taxonomy): domain Eukaryota; kingdom Fungi; phylum Ascomycota; class Sordariomycetes; order Xylariales; family Hypoxylaceae; genus Hypoxylon; species Hypoxylon sp. E7406B. Next base: position 61,800 of record JYCQ01000176.1, on the reverse strand, counting down.
GAGGCCAATGAGTCGAAAGCAAAGATGGTCTCTCTTTTGGCCCTGTTAAATTTCTCATTATGTGACGAATATCAAAAACAAGTAGGCTAGGTGTCTAGACCTGAGATCTAAGAAAAACATTACGCAAGACTGTTGAGAGCTACGACAGGTGTCGCAAGGACAAGACCTCCCCAACCACCCGATATTTTGCTGACCTCTGGGACCAGAGACGGGACGGGTCGCTAGTCCGTAAGCATCATGATTCTCACCAAACCAGTCTGCTCTGAGTAAGTCCGTAGACTCGTAATCGCCACATCGATCATAAAACTTCCCATCATAAAATCATCCCGAGTAGTCTCGAAGCATGCAGAGATAGACAACATATGACCCATCTGCATGCAAGTAGCTAGGAAGAATGACTCACTGGATACGTGCAGAAGGGACTAGACAGAAAACGGAATGCTGGAAACGACATCTGGGCGAACGAGAACAGTACCGACAGTGCTGATCTGAAACGCAAAACCCAAAGGGGAAAGACTTGAAACGAAACATCTTCTGCTATCTCAACGGACTTGCGTGGTACTAGGCATGCAGCCATATGGAACCCAGCCTCCAGTCGACGGTCGATGGCCAATCGACCTGCTCTCAATGTACTCGCGTAGTGACTTCGTGGGGTCGGCGGAATGCGGCAAGCCGATTGGACAGACGCCAAAAGATCAAGAGATTTTAGTCTTAAGCGCGTACCAGATGCGAAAAGTTGGGAAGACGGCAAGGGTTGAGCCTTACGCGCTTTTGTTGTGGTTATTGACCGCGATTGCGTGGGTTCCCGGTGGCGGGGCACGTCGGGGTACGGGAGATGCTCGAGATGCTCTTGCGGGGCTATTTTTCGCGCCCTCGGATGGGGCTGTGCAATTTGAAGCCTGTGTAACTTCGTACCCATTGCCCTGCCCTTATTTCGTACCCAATTTACCCAACCTTGGAACTTACGATGCCGAATGTTAGGCGCGCTGGGCGGTTACGATTGCGGTTGTGGTTGCGGTTGCGCTCAGATAGCACCGTAAGTTCCGCACCATGGCAAGATTATCTTACGAAGGGAAGGATCGATAAGCATAAGCATCTTATCAAATCCGGGGCCGAGAGGCATGAAGAAGGAGGATAATCATACACATGGGGACTTATCATTCGAGACCCTCAGGTCGCTATAGCCGCTGAAGAACCCCCGAATGCGGGCGATTCCTACTGCTGTGTAGACCGATGATGGCTTACGTGCGGCGTCTAATTCATTCTCTAAGGGACTTTGCAAAGCGGTGGAACACTGGCCTGAAGCTGTCCTGAGGCCGTATTCGGCGCCTGTCTCGCCTCATTTCGCGCCTTATGGAAATCGGAGAAATACATGCTCCTGATCTTCACCTTATTCCCTTCTTCATCTCACCTTGAACGAAGGCTCCACGGTAATTTCTGCTTGCCGCCCGCCTAGATTTGATCTTCCCAGGCTCCATCTCTAGCCGCCGGCGCATCTCGCGTCTAATCAGACAAGCGGTTACATTGAGCTTTCTCCGCTATGCGCACGGGCGCCGAAGCAAGCCCAGTGGCTTTCTCGTCACCCCAATCTTATCGCTAATCGGCCTTTTTCGTCAATGCTTCCCCTGCTATTTTTGTAAATTGGCGAGCGGCTACTAAGATTAAGCAGAGCAGTTCTGGAATCTATCTCGTCAACTGAAGCAAGCGCAAGCGCAGATTGCAGGATATTCTAGCAGACCCGGCTGGCGATCATGAATTTAGCGCACCTGACCAAGATCTACTACCACTGCGGTTTGCAAATGCCGCGGACAAAGAATGAAGGATGCCCGGGTCCTGAGCGTTCCTGTGGCGGAGTGCGCGGCTGCGATCGCAGATTGAGTTGTAGAATGCGCTCTGCCTCTTTCGCCGTAGTGCAATGCAACGCATTCTAACGGAAGCGACCTCAGTTGCATGGCGAGGGTGTTCTGGAAGTAAAGCAGAGATAAAAGAATGTGAACTGGAGTCTCAGGGCACAGAAGAAGTGGCTGTGTGCCACAATCTCGTTCGCCATAGCAACATACGACCGCGTCCATTCACGATCACGGCCACGGGTCGCGTCAAATCATAGAATCGGGCGCGTCTTTAGCATCGTCCGGGATCTATGCAAGACTACATGCCGGGGACGCATCTCGGTCCACACACTTAGCAAACTCCAGGCCAGACTAATGCACAACCATGTGTCTATTTCTGAATGAGTCACACTGGCGGTATATCGATTAGTGTCACTCGATATGCCTGTATTGAGCTGCAGAGCATCAGCACGGGAACACAAGGAGATCCCCCCAGTCGCTCGATACGGGTACGTCCAAGTGTGGGAACGTTGTACCGACTGTGGAGGGATCGAAGAACAGTGGTGCTAGGTATTTCGGTCATCCATTCACTGTCGAGACTTCGATAATCGCTACAAACACCCAGGACCCTACCTGGTTTTCGAAGCTGATAGGTCGGCTTATTATTACCCATAATGGCCTCGGAGCAGGGGTCCAGAGTCAAAAAGTGCCCCACCACTATAATAGATGTACTCTATTTTGGGTACGTACCTCTTCGACCGACTTACACAAACCTCTAGCCCAGGTCGACTCAACCAGACCCGGCGACCAGATCAACTCGGTTTCCCACATTGTTGAGATACGTACATGATGCTACCTACTCTAATTCCGAACTTCTTCTATTCTCCATGTTTCAGGTTGACCACCTTGCATCTGTGGAATACATCATCGTTTAGTCCAAGGCGAGTTCCGCCGAGCTGATTGGCATCCCGGCTCGTCCTGGCCCGTCTATCCATCATGAGGATAAGAGGACCGGTCCTCCTCCTCCATCCGTCTCTTTTTTTGTTCCAGTTCTTCAGTATCAACTCTCTGATCTAATAGGATCAGCTTCCGTTTCCTTTTCATATTTATTAGATCTCTCCTGACGAAGGCCGCCCGTCACGCGACCTGAGCTCCCTCTTCGCTTCACAGCGTCGTCATCTCTCTAGTCCTCACATCCAACTATACMCCCTAAGGAGCCGGTCCTCCTATCCACTCTCACTTTATAATCTATAATCGTCTAGTTCTTGTCCAAGTAGACAAGAACACCCATCTAAACATCGACATGGCTACGTGAGTTTAAAGCCTTCGTTCACGAGGGACACAGCATAACTAATAAGCGCTCCCACAGTCCGGCAGTAGGCATGCCCTTTGACTTCACATTCCCTTCTTGCGAGCCCGTCACGCCGCCGAGCTTCTCTTTTGACCCGTCTCTTCTGGAGCTTCCTTACACCTCCGGACACGCTCGCTCAAGCTCGTATAGCTCTTACTGTTCTACCGAGACGTCGCCCTCCGACTCGGTCAGCACGCGTATGACTACGCCATCCCGCTCACCACCGCCAATTCGGCAACATGGCCCCATCTTATTGCCCAAGATTCGCTCCCAAGACCAGGCCATCGACTCGCCCCCAAAGCGTGTCAAGATCTCACCAGCTCCTACGCCAAAGCCCAGCCACCGCGGAAGCTTCCGTCCCACACATACCCGGAGCTTCACCAACCCAGAGACCTTGAACCACTTCTCAAACTCATTCTTTGCGCCATCAGAAGACCAAAATGCTATGTCTCAATCGTTATTATGCTCCCCCATCACATTCCCTCAAGATAACATGAGCCATGCTCGTCGCTCTTCGGCTGTCAGCCTCGACGGCGCGGCGCTTGAGAAATACGGCTTCCCTACTTATCGCCAAATGCCGGCATATGTCCCAGCCGTCACCCAGCCTCAAACTGAGCCCTTCTATTTCAGCTTTACTCCCCGGGCTCCTTCACCATTGAGCCTCTCATCAACGCCTACACCTGACCCAACTCCATCCACCACTCTCATGAACTATCTTTCAACATCCAACCCTGCCCCTTCGTTGGTGCGCACCATCTCATTCCCGCTGCGGGATCCTAACACCAAGCACTTTTGGTGGGATGTCCGTCAAATCCGGCCCTGGACCAACTTCAACTTGAACACCATCCTATCCCTTCCAGGAGCATCTGGACTTCTCAACTGCCCAGTGCCACAGCCACTTCTCCAGCAACCATCCACCAATGCGCGCCACCCAGAGACGGAAGCCGCGCTCCACGGCATCTATGCTTCTTACTACATCCCCAAGCTCAACTCAGCCCTCGCGCTATCTTCCCAGTGCCCTCTGCAGCTTTCAGTCCCCTCAAGCAAGGCCACCACATCATCCCCCAATGACCACCTATTCGTCGCAAATATTGCGGGTGAGTCCTCAACCGCAGCAGCTATCTTCGGTGGCAAACCCACAGCCCGCGTCGTCGGACTCGTAAAGTCCTTCGACCGCTTCAACACCGGCATGCGTGTCGAGGGTAACATCAAGCGCGTCGAGTACCTACGCGGCCTAGCACATCTACACCACATGATGCGCGAGCACGGCACGCGCTACGGCTTCATCCTCACCGAGATCGAGCTCGTCATCTGCCGCAACGGCGCCGAGGGCACGCCCCACTTTGGGTACCTCGAGGTCACCAGCGTCCAGCTCGCTGCCACGGCCGACTCACCGTCCAGTGACGGCGAGGAGATGCCACTCACGGCTTGCCTTGCTCTTTGGGGCCTGTGTGTCATGGCTAGCGACGATGGCGTCAACGGCCACGGCACGGGTAATGGTCACTTGACCTGGAAAGCGGAGATTGGCGCTCCCGCTGAAGGCACAAGGAGAAAGGCGCTGCCCAGAGATGACTGGATGCCGCAGCCGCAGCTCGCGGAGAAGCGCGAGGCGAAGCGCGCGAGAGGTTGGGTGTTCCCTGAGGATCCTGTCGGTAGAAAGGAATTGGGCAAGAGAGGTGTGAGGTATGGTGGCATTTAATAAGATAAAGGGTTATGACTTGGCCCTAGGATCTAGGTATCTATCACGACGGGTCTGGCTGGTTCCAGGCTTGTTCGTTAGGCTTGGGGGTAAAATGGGATTGGATTGGGTTGGGTGGGTGGGKGATTGTTGATGAGAGACGAGGCATGAGTAACGAACTTTCGCTCTGGGTGGAAGAGTTGATTTGCCTCGGTTGAGTTACAAGACTTGGCTACCTCCTAAGGGCCTAGCTGGTACAATTAGGTATTTTTAATTTGAAGAAAAACGTTAAATCGTATAATGTCTGCTCTATGGCTTKATAAGTTGTGCTTTGTGGTTAGTAGTGAGTTGAGGATAGGKGAGATTCCGGGCATACTCAACCTTCCCAATATACCACTTAAGGAATATTAATGAGATCCGACTCACGACTTTGACATGGTGCTTACCTTACCTCTTATTAGGAAAAGTGAGGAAGTATCTCGGATCATGAGTTGAGATCGGTGTTTCCATATGACTTCGAAATGCTCTCACTCGCCTGTGGTATTGCTATTGTTCATAGATCTTGCCACCAGTTTAATTCTCAATCAATGCCACCTCAGATGAGCCGGCAGCAAATGACAATTATTAAAAACAGCTATACCATTCACCCCAATTGTGCCGGTAACGTCGATCTCCATAAGCTAACGACATCTGTGTTGTGACTCATAGTAGTCTTCGCAATTATATCGTGCTTCATACAGGTGGCATATGAAGTCGATATGGAAACCCAGCAGTGGAATGTTGAAGTTTCTAGACACCTGTAGGTGCTAAAGCTCATTTATATTAACTCTCACTGAAATAACCGATCAAGTGTCATGTACTCTATATTACACGGCATATCGGCACACATTCATGCGAGTCGACTCTTCCAATACCACGCTCTCGGCATGACACAGCCGAATATATTATTGAGTAACTATAAGTTGGTATAATACGACGTCTGTCCGCTGTTTTCTTTTCCCTCCGACCCCCTGGGGCGGCTTGGCGCCCCTTAAACCCGGTTCCCATTTTATACCCCTGAATATTGGATGCAACAGTCTAGAGCTTTCGTCATGTTCGTTTTGGAGTAGCCATGTATTATAATTGGGTTAGATTAGACGCGATCTCTTTACGTTCACTATGTCTACCTAGACAAAGGTACGAAGATGATGCATCGTAAGCGGAAATTCAAGAGATACTGATAACTCAATTAAAATGTATTAGAAAGATTTCAAATTAGAATAATTTGGTTCAGCTAGAGTGTATATGCTGTCTATTCTTGCCAAGCCATGTTAACCCCTTTTCTAACCCCTCTTCCATGAAACCATTACGTCCATCCTCACTACTGCTGGCGAACAGTTATGGTGTTTCCACTCACTGTAGTCCTAGAGTAGATTTGCCCACTAGTTCCCTGGATCTCGAAAGTTCCAGCTCCAGCCGGTGGAACCACAGTTCCGTTCGCCAGTGTTGCGCTCGCCTTGGTGAAGGTGATGGTGGTGAAGCGAGGCACTTGGACGAGTTCGCCATTCTTCTGGTACGCTTGGACGAACCAGTCGGCGGCTAGCGACGTTAATGTTGCCGGGTCCGCTTTCGCAGGAACTGGTATTGTCTGGGTTGTCTTTTTGTTCTGAGTCGTGTTCTCGACGATGACGGTGCCTGTCGATTTGTCTGTGGCAGACACAGAAGCCGTGACCGTAATCGAGTCGCCAGCGCGGATGGGAACTTCGCTCGTGATGTCCGTTTCGTTGTCCGGGAACCACGCCGCGAAAGACGTCAGGCCGTTAGAGTACGTTATGCCCCCCTTCAGCACAATATCTTGTTGGAGGGTATCACCGATGGCTACCCATATCGAGAGTTTGTTGGGGCCACTTAGGTTGGGTACGGTAAAAGTTCCAGTGACTGAGGTAAAGGAGCTATCTGCGGGAGCTTTAAGGACTGCGCCTCCGCGATTCTGGTCGAATGCCGCAAAGACAGTGGAGGCGAATAGGCTGGTAGCGAAGGCGCTGCACGTAGAAAACCTCATGGTTAGGAATTTGGCGTGGATGTACGATACTATGAGTTTTCTGCTCCTGAGTGTGATAAGCTCTGCTCGAAGAAATTTACTGCTACACGGTCCAACGGAGTGATTATAACCCGGGAGAGGAGCTTACCTTCTTCATTTATTATATGATCGACCTACCTCATGGCTAAGCTTCTTAACATGCCAACCGGCCACGTTAGAGCGTCGGATCCATGGAAAGTTTCTGGGGTTTCCATGCCGTCTGTTGCTACCCTCTCGAGGAAGAGAAGACGTCAAAAGAATATTCGCGATACCTCGTGGCGAGAGTCAAGCTCGATCCAGACGTTGATGCTGTATATCCCTTTTAGGAAATTGGACGCCCCAAAGAGCCAATCAAGACATGATGCCTGCTGCGTAGGAGGAGTTTCATTGGTGTGGCTATGATCTTGACTTTTGCCGCGAAAATGCTGCTATATATCCGGCCCACACACAGCCAAAATTCCTAATAGCCCTATTTATAGACTGTATTGCCATTAATCCCCGATATACCATAGTTCCTCGTGGCCGGAGAGCCTCAATGCGAGGTTGGTAAATTTCTATTTGCCTCTTATGGAAAGATATGTTGCCATCTTCATATTGCTTGGAACCTGAAAGAAGTTAGAAGCCTGTAGAATGATCACTACTACATGTATGACCGGGGCCGTGGTAAGGTGCCATGAGTGGGTGCGGTAGTAGGTCACCTCTCTTGCATATTGGTGGTAAGCGTAGACAGGTAGTCGGGCCGTGGATAACAAAATCCTTAGTCTCACATCCTGACGTCTAGAGCTAAGTCATTTCTCCGGTAGACACTCTAATCGCCAGTGCTTTCGCAGGTAGGAGCCTAACCTATGAATAGGTCACGGCACTTATCTATCCTTGCCATAAAGACTTCCTCGACTCCTATAAAAGATATATCTTCAGCGTCAGGTCCGGCGTTGCTGACTCTTTCCTCACAACGAACAAGAACCTCTTTCCAATTTCCAGTAGTGAGAAGTCAAGATGAAGTGGCTCTCTTTCACCACACTGGCGCTTATTGCGCCCAGCTACGCCCTCATCCGATTTCCTTGTGCTCAACTGGTTGTCGATCGTCTTGACCCCTTAGTCAATCCTGGTCTAGTGCCCTCACCACATCTGCACCAAATTGTTGGAGGTGTAAGTACACCATATTTAATATGCGTTCTTAACCTGTAAGATGAGGCTATACGAAACTAACTTTTCACAGAACTCTTTCAACGCTACTATGGATCCTGCCAAGGATATGCCTGGTGAATCTACTTGCACTACGTGCCAGTACAGCGAAGACTTCTCCAACTACTGGACGGCCGTACTATACTTCAAGGCCAGAAATGGTACCTACAAGCGGGTGCCCCAATATCCGAATTCGGGTTTCGACGGCGTAAACGCCGGTATGACCGTCTACTACATGCAGGACGGCCTATACAACTTCCAACAGACCTCCAAGGTTACGGCCTTCAAACCCGTTAGTAACCCCCTTTACCCCTAGTTTACTTACAGTGAAACCTTACTAACGTTGGTCCCAGGGTTTCCGTATGTATATCGGTGATGTCAATGCTCGTAGTAGAGAGGAGGTTGAGCGTTTCCGCCAACTCACCTACACTTGCCTACAAGATGTTAACACCAGAGACCCCCAAATCTTGGACTTCCCCAAGGAGCCATGTCCAGCTGGTATCATGACCGCATTGAGATTCCCGACCTGTTGGGACGGCAAAAACCTCGACTCCGCCGACCATATGTCGCACATGTCATACCCCGAGAGCGGTACCTTCGAGACTGGCGGCCCTTGCCCGGCTTCGCACCCCGTCCGTGTGGGTCAACTCTTCTACGAAGTACTATGGGACACCCGACAGTTCAACAATAAGGATGAGTGGCCTGAGGATGGATCACAGCCTTTCGTTTGGTCATTCGGTGATTCGTAAGTTACCTACTCATACTCTCCCAAAATTAGAACTAGTCTAACGTCTTGAGCAGAACCGGCTATGGAAACCACGGTGACTACCTCTTCGGCTGGAAAGGCGACGCGCTCCAGCGTGCTCTCGATTCACCGTGCTACGTCAACTGCCCTACGCTGAAGACTCAGAGTGTCCAGGCGATGAATTCCTGCAAGAAGGACAGAGTTGTAATCCAGGACAACATTGACGATTGTAAGTACTCGCTTAATGACTTCAATATAAAATGAGTTTTTAGCTAACCAGTCTCTAGGGGTTGACACTCTGCCTGGTGGCATGGTCGCTGGCATGTAACTGAGCTAAGCCTATAATCTGGGGGTGATTGGTATTTAGAGTGCTGGGGTATGATGGTTAGATCGTGATGGAGTTATGCTAGATTGGATTATGTGTATTTGTATTTCCACGATATCCCGCCAACTTTAATAGAGTATAATTTCGATAATTTTGATTGTAGATGTTCGAATTCGTGGACATAGGCCTGTTTGTTCCTTGGAATGAAGAATCCTGTTAGTCAAACAAGGAATGTGCTGAAGTGCGACACGTTGCATTCCTCAGGGGGTACCCACCCGAGATTTTGAAAGCGTCTGCTACAAGTTACGGACTTTGAAATGTTTCGAGAAGAATTTATTTGCGGAAGCAAATGGATAGCTTTCTACATAGGGTATTGTAACAACTACGAAGGTATTAGTTTCTTCACACACTGACACGGGACTAAATCGAGAAACAAGGGGAACATGGCCGTTTTCAGACATGGCCCAGATGGGACCTATATATCAGCAGCATGGGGAATTTCTCCGTCCAAGAGAAACCTTTTTAACAGCATGCAAGGACAAAGAGCTTCTCCGCCCCTTTCCTGGCTACTATAACCCCCCATCTATCGACGACGAGGACGGGCTTATAATACCTCAAATTCATGTCATCCAGATACCCCAAGCGTCAACGCACTGCCGTCGACTACGCCGCCATGGCAGGCAGAAAGCGTCGCGCCCCAGCGCAAGCAAGCGCCTCTGAATTCCGGCCCACCGTAGAGAGCGACGCGGGCGACGAGGCGTCCAGCCCGGAGGAGGACTACAGCCTAGCGCGACGCCTGATAGCCGAAGGCCACTTACTGGGACCGCAATCCCCACCCAGCGACGCCGGCGACGGCTACCCCCCGCGGTCGCCCGCGTCGCACGTGTCGTCGTTCACGGGGTCCGACAGGGAGCGGGAGCAGCGGTTCCTGGAGAACTACTACGCGCAGCGGGACGCGGCAGATGCGGAGCGGGAGCGGAAGCAGGGGGAGCTGGCGCCGGGCCAGAAGCGGAAGCTCGACGAGTTCGATCCGGATGGCTTGGATGCCGATGACGGTCGGCCGAGTCTCCCGCGGCAGCCGGAGAACTACGGCCTCAGGGAAGCGGTGGAGAGCGCGGCGATCGTGGTCAACTTCATGGTGGAGGTCCACGGTGATGCCGAAATCAACATTGACGACCCGTACTCGATCACGAAGGCGATCAGGTACACTGACGAAAGGTGGTACGACAAGACGATCAACTGGGATGGGCCCGTTGAGCGGGCATACGAGCGCGGCCCGGAAACGGCCCAACGTCTATGTGAGATGCCCATCTTCGAAGCGGTGGACATGGTGTCTGCCGTGTTAAGGTTCAGCAATCATCTCTACAACCAAGGTGTTAAAATTCTTTGATGGAGCAGGGTTGTTCTATTCGGAGCTGGGCACGTCGGAATAATGTCTTTTGTTTCACTCTCAATGCGAGCTGCGCTCGAACTGAACAAAATCCATATTAACAACTCGCGAGTCACATAAAGAGTCGAGATTGATTAGGGTAGCTTGCCTAAATCGATGCTTCGCCTTCATCAGTCATGTTTGCGGGAGACCGTGTATAGAAAATAGCAGACAGCATTTCTCATCTTTTACTTGATTTTTATTTTCCCGTCCAACGACGGTATTGATTCTAGGCTCATTCGATTGGTCTAAATTCGCTCTTTAACCCTTGGCAGCACCGGCCTTGATCAACAAGATATCGCCGTCCTCTACTACGTAGTCCTTGCCCTTGGTCATGATCTTACCCTTAGCCTTGACTTCGGCTTCGTCGCCCAACTCCTTCAGCACGTTGAAGTTATAGACTATGGCCTGAATGAAAGTCTTTTCGAAGTCCGTGTGAATGACACCAGCAGCCTGTGGTGCCTTGGTATTAACACGGATGGTCCATTGCCTTACCTCGTCGGTACCGGTTGTGAAGAAACTGATAAGATTCAATGCCTTTCGCATTGTAGTGATAATCTTGGGCAATGCCGACTCAATGCCGAGCTTCTTGCACTCTTCAGCAGCTTCCTCATCAGACAAGCGGGTAAGGCGCTCCTCAAATGATATGGAGATGGGCAGAATGGGATCGCCTGCAGCATGCTCCTTCATCCACTCTGCAATCTTGGGAAGATGCTTGTTCTTCTTGCGAGTGTAGTCCCTCTCTGACAAGTTGACTAGGTACACCACGGGCTTCGCCGAAAGGAGAAGAAGGGTGTTGATAACCTCGACCTATTGATTATGTCAGCTGCGTTCTCCCTCTAGCTGCAACAATAGATTTTAGAGATGTTCAGATTATCAGGGGATTATTTTATCTCAGTATGCACTCTGCGTTGTATTATTGAGGCATTCGAAGAGCTGGGATTAGATCAGGCGCTATGGCCCTTGTTCATCATACTGAATGAGTCAGGCGAGGAGAAAAGAAGAAAGTCTTACCTCTTTCGGTGTCCATGTGCCCTTTCGGACATCTTTGCCGTCCTTTAGCCATGCGAGGACCTTTTCTATTGTTGCCTCGTCCTCCTTAGCCTTCTTCAACTCCAAGCTCTGGCCACCCAAACGGGTCTTCTTCTTGGAGTTCTCCAAGGCCTTCTCGACGAACTCTATGTCCTTTAGTCGAAGCTCCTCCGCGATGATATCCAGATCTCTGACGGGGTTGACATCGCCCTCGACGTGGATAATCTCTGCATCATCGAAACATCGGACGACTTGGAAGATAGCATCGACGGCTCGAATGTGTGACAAGAAGGCATTGCCAAGACCCGCACCAGTCGACGCGCCTCTTGTCAGACCAGCAATGTCGTAGATGGTCAGATGGGCGGGGACTCGAGACTTAGGGTTGTACTTCTCGCACAACCAGTCATAGCGCTCATCTGGAACAATAACACGGGATTCTTCCGGGTCAATTGTGGCGTAAGGGAAGTTCTACTCGTTCCCGGTCAGATGGAAACACGGCCGACGAGGAAGTTGCAAACTTACGGCAGGGTTACCGAGACTACACTTGGTGATAGCCTGGAACAATGTCGACTTGCCGACGTTGGCGAGACCAACGATACCACTCTTCAAGTTGTTTCCGGGACGGCCAAGAAGGACCTTCTCTTCGACAACCTGCTTCTTGGGAGGCATTTTTCGTCGCTTGGCGTAGGTACGAGTGGAGATGAAGACTGTGGTGCAACTAGGCACGCGATGCGGGAGAAAAGCAGAGCTAGCTGCGGCAGGTCGAAAGGTGCGGAGTAGAGAAGCGAAGGGAAGGGTGAAGGAAAAGGAGGAAGACACGGTGACGGATCTCGGCTGATTACCAGCCTCGATATCGGGTCGGACAAATCCTGAGGTATTTGTCTAACTCTCGATGATCACCTATTTAAGAGTATACTGTTGGCCCTCGACGGCTGCCCTCGTCGAGATTTTGTTGCGCGGGTTGGAACAGCTGTCTTGTCCTTTTCCTGTCCTCTTTGGAGAGTCTTGGAGGGGCAGTTGGGTTAATAAAAAAAAAAAAGCTTTCGTTTGAAGGTGGAGTCCCAATCAAAATTCGAATTTCGAAGCTGCGCCGGAACGCGGAAGTCCTGTTACGCCGAGGTTTTAGTCTACCTAGATACCTCTTACTCGGGCCCCCACCTAAGCTTGCCCCAAGTCGATCCCCCCACCGAAGAGACCCTGCCCGTCCAGTCCAGCTGCCACCAGCAGGTCGCCACTTGGTGCGTCAGCTTTGGTCTCAGATCTGCCTTGTCAGGCTCTCCACAGTGGAGCATCGGCCAATGATTCTCAGCATCCTCCGACCGAGCTGCCGGATTCGTCGCATCATTGGTTGGTGCGTCAGCTAGCTGTGGCTGACGCCCTTAGTAGGGTAGTTGCTCGATCCTCCTCGCTGAGCATGTATGCATTGTCATTGTGTTTGTGTTTGTGGTTGCCTTCTAGCCAATGCATCTTTATATGATTTGTTGTCATTACTCACAATGCCTCGCCAAACCTTTGTTACATACTAGCATTGTCCAATCTAGCCTATTACATGTAAGGCAGACGTATTAATCCATCCTAGACGTACCCGGACAAACACTCAACTCAACTTCCCCACTACGTACTCTACATACTCGAGATTCACCTTCGTACATCGCCGCTTGGATCAGATTTTCAAGATGTCCTCTAAGAAGTCATCCTCGAGTAGATCATCGAGGCAGTCACACCGATCTACATTATCGCTATCAAGGACCGAAGTGGTCATTAATGTCTACGACCTTTTACCTGTAAGCTATTAGCCATTATCTGAGACCGACGTTGAGGGATAGCTACTAACCCAGCATCAACCACAAACAGCCCGGTCGTCTCTCCTCCGTACTTTGGACTGTCGGCGCTTCCTTACTACACTCAGGCGTCGTCATAAATGGCAAGGAATATGCGTATGGTGGACACGACCAGCGCGGTGTGACAGGTGTATACTGGACCCGGCCGAAGACGGAGCCCCCGGGTGGCACATTTAGGACCGAAATCTTACACGGATTCACGTTTGCGACGCAGGCCGAAATAGACTCCATCATCCGCCATGCTTCCGACGAGTTCCAAGGCACCGCCTATAACCTGCTCACCAAGAACTGTAACCACTTCACCAGCTACCTTTGTCAGAAGCTGACTGGTCGTCCGGGCCCTGGCTGGCTCAATCGTGCGGCGAGTATTGGTGTAGCCCTTCCGTGTGTTGTCCCTCGGGACTGGATTGAGCCGCCAGATTACGAGACTGCAGATGGCGAGCTGCTAGACGACGAAGGTCTAAATGATCACGAGGGAACGAGAATGCTGCGGCAGGACAGCACGAGAAGATTTATGGGTGAAAGCGATGAAGACGGAGAGGATTCAGGTTGGAATAGCGAAGAAACACCTCGACATAGCCGGAGTGGCAAAGGGAAAGGACCAGCTAGGGACACAAGCGGACGAGCTCTACCACCTTCCGAGAGAGCCCCTTCGGTGGGAAGTATGTCTTAGGTGGGGCTGGACATGGGATGGACTCTCTGCATTATAAGGCGTTGGCAATGGTTATGATTGGAACGGTGCTGGCGTTAGACGGGACTGTTTGATTGATACCAAGTCTTTGTCGCGTCATTATCTAGAGGCCTGTTTTGCTTTTCTTCGGCGTTTTCAGATGCACATTGAACTGCTGACGATGTTGTACACAAATGTGCATAGCAATGACATATGATATACACTGACTGTCTATCTCTTTGACTGTCTGCCTCATCCGCTGTGGTTCTTCTAACCAAGTCTTCTCGGCTTGGGACTCCTCGTACCACCAAACTTAAGCCTAGTAGAGTCTGATACCTTCACGATCTTATCCCTCAACAAGCGACCCTCAGTACCCAACAGAACCTTGGTTGCTGCCTCTCGCCCTTGCCCGAAACCACGTAGTACCACCTCCATCGTTGTTATGTTCTTGTGCCAATTTCCTTGATGCAGCTTGTCTATTACATACGAAGTTAACTGGTAGGCAGCATCGTAGGTACCGCGCTTGGACTTCTTGAAGCCGATGTTGCCGCAGGACATGTTGATGATGGCGTTCCGGTTCGGCTTCGTCACTGTTATATGCGAATTGTGCTTGTGGGAATATATGTGGAAGTGAAACGGCTCATCCGGCGGCCCCCAGTCCTCTTTTTCGTTGGCTTCCTCCCCGTGGAGCTGGTCTCTTGTCGTGGGCAGGTTGCGCGCTTTCGCGACAGTGTCTTGTGCTAGGAGCCGTTGTAGCGCTGCCATTTGGTTCCCAGAGTTGGGTCGCGGAGGCCCTGTCGACTGTGGTGCTTTCGAGGAGCTGCGTGGTAGTCTATCAAGAAGTGACGCTGGACGTCTGAACTCATCTTGGCGTAGACATGTTTGAGAGAAGGGTCGGACGTGTTGGTGGTGGGATGCCGAGGAAGATATGTTCGTGCGGGTGGTCGCCAATAGGCGACTTGATGGCCGGCTCATTGTGGTAGCATCAGGTTTTGTGAAGTGTTGGTATGGTGTCGTAGGACCTGGAGGTGTGTTGAAGCAGCCGCGCCGCCTTCAATTGTCGAAT
Source organism: Hypoxylon sp. E7406B (assembly GCA_000931505.1). Lineage (NCBI taxonomy): Eukaryota > Fungi > Ascomycota > Sordariomycetes > Xylariales > Hypoxylaceae > Hypoxylon > Hypoxylon sp. E7406B. The sequence continues at coordinate 46,590 of JYCQ01000176.1, read as the reverse complement.
GTTAAGGCGTCGCCGTGTGTATCGCGGCTGATCAGTGATAAACCTCGAAATTTTGATGGGAAAACGAATTGCATCTCGAACCGGATGAAATCTAGAATTGCGGGTCCGGGCTCACCGTGCGGGGTAATGATTGGCTCAGTTTGGGTGTTACCGCTCCTTTGGGTTAGACCCCTGGGTACAATGTACATGCAAGTCCCATGGTCCATGTAATTTTTCTATCTGCCGGTTTCGCCCGCCTTCCTACATCAGTTGCGATCAAATTCCTCGCCGGCCTTCGATTCTTCCCAGTTCCTTAAACCTCCCGGTCTTTCAGAGACCTCTTTCTAAAATCACGAAATGGCTTCCCTGAGGCAAGTTACAAGGAGCGCMCCTCCGCCAGCCTTCCTGAGGTCGCCGGCACTTGCTAGCCACGCCTACGGCAGGTCCCCCGCCTATAGACGGTTATTGACGACCTCTGAGAGCTCCAAACCGGCAAGCCGCAATGGAGCGCCACTCACCTTTTCTCAGCCCTTCTCCTCGCCGCTTTCCTCTATACGATCGCCGTTCATTCCCGAGACAATAGCTACCTTACAATTACGCACATTTCACCAGACTCCACGATGGTACCAAGAGCAACCCCAACAAGCTGCTCAATCGACCAAGACGGATACCAAGGCCGATGCTAAGCCCGCGGATCCGAAAGTGAAGACCGAAGAGACCGAGGAAGCCGGCCAATCCACCTCGGGTACCGACTCTGAAGCGAAATCTGGATCGGAAGAGCAGACCAAGCAAGAAGGAGAAGGGGAAAAGGAAGAGAAGAAGGAAGACTTGCCTCCACCGCCACCCCACGGAGACAAGACGCCATGGCAGGTATTCCTGGAAACGATGCAGACCGAGTTCAAGGCTTCAAAGGAATGGAATGAATCCACCAAGCAGCTAGCCGACTCCGCCCATTCATTTACTGAAAGCGAATCCGTCCGACGTGCGAGACAGGCATACGAGAGTACTACCGGTGCTGTTACGTCAACGGCAGGCAAGGTACTGAAGACATCAGCCACTGTTGTTGGAAAGGGTGCGGCGTGGACATGGGAGACACCTGTTATGAAAGGCGTTCGAAAAGGAGCAAACCTAACTGGTGATATCCTCGACAAAGCCACCAAACCGATAAGAGAGACCGAGGCGTATAAAAATGTCAAGGATGTCATTGACGATGGGAGTAGTTCTAGATATGGTGGTTGGATTGAAAAAGAAGAGCGGAGGAAGGCTAGGGAATTGCGTGAAAAGCAGGCTCGCTCCATTCATGGCAAGGCAGAAGAAATGGTCGAAGATCCAAAGTAAGTTCAGAAAGGTCCGTCTCATAATATAGTATACTAACAACACCATCCAGCGCCGGGACAAATATTACACTACACAAAGATGCTGCTTGGAAGGAGGCATGGCGGGATTTCCGCGACCAAAACAAATTCGTTCAGGGACTCTTTAACATGAAACACGTCTACAATGAGTCCGAAAACCCTCTGATTACAACAGCAAGGAGCATTACCGACCGGGTCGCTGGATTCTTTGCAGAAAACGAAACTGCCATGGTCATCAAGAAGTTCCGCTCTATGGACCCCAATTTCCAAATCGAGCCTTTCCTACAAGAGTTGAGAGAATACATCTTACCTGAGGTACTCGACGCGTACGTCAAGGGTGACATCGAGACCTTGAAGCTCTGGCTCTCCGCAGCCCAGTATTCGGTGTATGAAGCTCTGACCAAGCAATACCTTCAAGCCGGATTGAAGTCGGATGGTCGCATCTTAGATATAAGACATGTGGACATTCTGAAAGCCCGCATGCTTGAACCAGGCGAGATCCCGGTCTTTATTATTACCTGCCGGACACAGGAGGTCCACGTCTACCGGAACGCCAAGACGAATGAGCTTGCTGCTGGTATGGAAGACAAGGTTCAACTTGTGACCTACGCTATTGGTATCACTCGAACACCCGAGGACGTCAACAACCCAGAGACAAGAGGCTGGAGGTTAATCGAGATGCAAAAGAGTGGAAGGGACTACATATAAAACACGCTTTTCTATACCCACCGCATGGTTAAGCTACGACGTTTATGTTATAATATTGTACATTACCGACTGAAAGACCACAAAGGAGACTGTGGCAGGCGGKTTCACCACACCACTCCAACTTGGAAGCCTTGGGTCAAGGCGATTAAGGCGTTAAGACGGCGGCATCAAATGGTTGTATGATAGAGAAAATGTGCATATATGGTCGCGCATGGGAGACTGCGATCCATGGATATATCAACGACGGGCACTATGCTACAGTACAATAAAAACCAAMCCTGCCAAACCCGCCACCTTCGTTCCCACCTTCTGACGTCTGGCACTCCAAAGCTCAAAACATAACCTGAACGTACAATCGCTCAATGTTGACAACCTGATTTACAAACCTCCACTCAATCATATCAGTCCCACGAGACTGCACACTACTCTCGATCTTTCCCCCTCCATGAACATCCGGGCCATTCTCGATCCGAAGCCGTTCTCGCAGTTCCATGAGACATATTCCCATCTTGTTCAAACCCCAATTCTCTCGTCTCGGCCACGCTCTCCCAGCGGTCTGTCCGATGCCCCAAAATTTATCAGTCGGGTGACCTAAGATGAGCTGGTGCTCCCCAGTTTCCAGGAGGGCCTTTTTCAAATCCGCCGCTTTAAGCTTCAAGCTCTTGCGTACAGGTATCCATGGGCAGCCTGGCGGTAGCAGAGGACTGTTCGCCGCGATAGGTGGGCATGTGAATTTATAGTAGTTTGCTTCGGCGGCGATGCGCTCGCGGTTGGCGCGCCATACTTCGACGTTGAAGTTCTTGATATGCTGGGCAAGCTCCTTAGCCTGGTACGGCGACCCCGTGGCGAGGATGGCGGCAGCCGTGGCTGAGTCGCCGAAGAGCAGCGCCTGGTGGTGCAGAAGGTAGTGCTCAGCTGTGGGGTAGACCTTGGAGGGATCATGCACGTCCTGGAAGGGCGACGGGAATAGCATGGAGAGATACCCCGTCTCGCGCTGGTCGGCGCGCCAGAAGTAGTGAGGGCTTGTTGGCGTGTCCGGTGGCAGCTCCTTGGGCAGGCGGGKATAGGGACCCGACCAGTCTGGGAGCTGCATACGGAAGACGATTATGGGCATGTTTGCTGCTGGTATGCTGATATACTGGCTAATGAAGTTTTCTTTGATGGGATAATGGGTATTTTGCGGGAGACGTATGAGATATCTTCCAAGTTGTGTTAGGATGTCAAATGTCTGTGTATTCCAGCATGACTGAATCGATGTCCCTCGGGACAGATATGTAAACAAACCAGCTCCCAACCAAAAAAACCTTACCTTCCATAATGTTACTCAAAGCGGTTACGGTTGACTTGTTAGACGGGACTATGTGGCGTTAGAGTTAGAAGGCAAGCGCCCGGGAGGAACCTTATAGGAAAGGCTAATTATGTGCATATTATTGTGAGCTCTGAACTTGGGTAATGGTGTAGTCCCAGCGGCAGTATCATGATGAATAACCTATCCCTAAGGGGCATGTAGGTAGGTAAGACTTTGCAGAACCCCTATTTTGAAAGACAAGATAATTTGAACTCTATATTCAATATCTAGTCGGAATCTAGGGCAACCAGCATGGAACCGGGATCTTTGTAGTCGATACCCAAGCTATGTAGCTATGGCCTATGTTTAGTCAGATACAGTTAGATGCTATTACTTCTTGTCTTAAGAGTTTAAACCTTGATCTATTTAGTTCTCATGTTCATTTTGACCACCCACGCATGGGCCGAGACGTCTTAATTTTCACGAAATCCGGGTAGTCACATTTGCAACTATGAAAAATACGAACTTATATCCTTAGACAGCAAAACAGAGGTTCGCTCGAAGACTCATTGAAAGGGGTTGGCTGACATGTGTAAAATATAGATTTAAGTGGCCCGTGCACACTGTGGCTTTTCTAATAATAGACGTTTCGTACCGCTCCGAAACCCTGAATTTGAGCGAGCCACCGCAGAGTTCGGGACGACATGCTTAGATCAAGCATTTTAGCGGCATCACTAATTCAATAGTCCAGATGAGATGATAATGGTCCGACGTGCAAGGCGACTTGCTCAATGATCTATCGACCTCGCAGCGCCGGCGACGCCCTCAGTCAGCCTGGCATCCGCGCCTTGCTATTGCTCCTGGCGCTCGTTTCGCTGTACTCGATATACGGCTCGCTCTACTTCTACCGCGACCCGCTCTCCATATTTTTCTCTGAAAAACATGGTTTCGACCGCTTCTACTCGGCCACGCGCCAAGCCGAGGCAGACGAGTTCCTCGACGCGATCATAGCGAACCCTGACTCCACATGGCAATTGGGCAAGGCTGGTCCGAACCCTCTGATGTGCGCTGTGTTCATCACGGTGGGCAGGGATATTCTAGGGCGGCAGTACATCGATAACGCCGTGGGGTCCTTCTTGGCCAACATGTCACGGGCCGAGAGGGAGACCACGCACTTGAAGCTATTCTTCGCCGATGTACCCAATCCTGATAAGCAGCACAGGAGCTACGCCAAGTTCGCGGCGGCCGACATCGCGGACGAGATATTTACGTATAATTCCACGTTGCCCGCGACGCAAAAGGAAAGCAAGATTCGTGAACTCACGCTATTTGCTAAGGACCGTACGAATAAGCATGCGCTAGAGAGGAAGACGGTGTTCGACTACGCATACGCCCTCGATCGATGTGTACAGACCACTGATGCACCATACATTGCTCTCTTTGAGGGTGATATCCTTCTTGCTGATGGATGGGCAGCGAAGACACTGAAGAACTTGCAGATCATCGAGCAGATGATGAAGGACCCCAGGCGTCGCGATCCCGAGAAGGGKGAGATCGCGCCCGGTAGACCGAATACATGGCTATACCTGCGGCTGTTCAACCAGGAACGAAGCTTCGGGTGGTCTGGCGGCCCCGGATTCAGGAGCAATAACGTTCATATCATTTCTGTCGCGGTGGCTGTTCCGCTTTTGTTAGTATTGCTTATAGCGCGGAGACAGTTGCCGCGTCACCTGGCCCGGCATCTAGATGGGTGGACCTTGCTCGTGGTTTGCGGTATTGCGGTGCCGCTCTTCATATGGCTTTTCTACGCATCCGGGAAAGCAGCACTCCTCGGCTCGCCGGCAGGCGTCCACGAGGAGTGGTTCGGATGCTGCAACCAAGCGCTGGTGTATAACCGCGCACACGCAAAAGGGCTGGCAGATTACATGATGACTGCTTCCAGGCGTGAGTCGCCCGGACGGAGCGATATGCTCCCGAAGCAATTTGCGTGGGACCACGGCTTGGCGAGGATCAGCGCATACCCGATGCTGGCGCAACACGCGGGCAGGGTGAGCGCGATAGACACGAGTAATGACGAGGCGAAGCGCGTTTGGAGTATGGCGTTTGAGGATTTCAAACCATATAAACTGGCTAATGAACATATAAGAGATGTACAGGAACTTTTTGGAAATGAGGTAGCCGAACCGATGAGAAGGGAACGATCTATGGGCTATATATAAATGCGTCTATGATGGATATTACATGAATAGTTTGGATATATGAGAATCTTGTGTAACTGGCTTTCTTGATACCCCATTTCAGAATCTTTATATTGGACCAGCTCAGGACTACATTGCCAAGTCGGCATGGGTGAGGGAGTCGTATCGAAGTCAAGACCAAGACGCTAAACTTACAAAGAGCTTAGTCGAGGGACTGTGCCTCTTTAATTAAGACTACAAATCAATGAGTCAGAGAAGTGAAGTTCTATGTCATATATCACCCTCATCCGAACTTCCCCAATATTAATACATTGCTCAGTATCTAGGTACCTGTACTAAACTCACAGTCTCAACTCGATGGCACAACAAGACTCAGAGGATATGGGTGCCGGTACATTTACTCAGGCAATGGACAAGTTGCCAATCCAGGAGCTTCCATCGCCTCAACAGATAAGCGATAGCAATCGCAGCAACCCTATTAAGTTCTTAGATTTACCCCTAGAGTTACGCAATGAGGTCTATGAATACCTGTTTCTATACGATGCCCCCATCTTCACCTTTCGCATATGGTTCACGACCAAAAAACGTCACATCCGGCGCCTGACGAAGGAAAACGCCCCGGACTGCTGCGGCAAGAATTGGGGCTGCTCGCACTACGACGCGCGCCTGCGCCCACTCACAGGCATTCTGAGGACATGTCGCCAGGTCAGCGAAGAAGCACTCGACGTCCTGTATACGCGGAACACATTTCAAATGACCCTTGAGAACACCTCTCGATTCCTCAACTTCTTCACCATCGGCGAGACCAATCTAAGACGTATCCGTCACCTACAGATCAGTGCCCATACGGACTTCTACGCGTACTGTATCGCCCGCCCCGGTGAGGTGCAGTGGCAGTTCTTCCGCCCCGCGGCGCATGAGGCGCCGCAGTGGCGTGCGCTGCTCGATGGCTTGAAGACACTACAGTTCGTCATGAAGGTGCCCATTTGGGGCCACCCTCGCGCCTGGCCGGTGTGGGTGGGACAGCTTGAGAAAGTAATTGGCTTTGTTGGGGAGCATGTGGGCGAGGAAACGGATGTGACTATTGACGATAACTATTCCTTGTACTTGTGCGAAGCTGTCGATAGGTGCTTCAGGAAGCCGTTTCGGAGGGTAAGGACGCAGGACGGCGATTGGTATTACTACAAGACGCGATATGATCCAGAGAACATCACTGGGCCTGTGGCGAGCAATGAAGGCTAGTGGTGGGTATCTGTCGATGATATCTTGGGATAGTTGAACCATATCGCATTACACCCCTTGTCGCTTGAAGGTTCCATGGCCTGGACTAAGAATCCTGCATCGATATGGGTGCGTGAAGAAGCTCATGCGCGCCCATTAATATCATACACAGATGACCCTGTTTATAATCAATAGATGGCTCGAGACAACATCCGCTAAAGGTAAGTTTTACGTAATCAAAATTTGGAGCCTCATTATAAGTCCCAGAAAGGATAACCCTGAAGATGAAGATTGTAGTATACGAAAGTTTCTAGCTAGCCGTCAAAGTCAAGATTCGGACAAGGAAACAGGACATACACGTCGAGCATATTCGAGAATGGCACTTGGACACAAAATGACTGGACCACCCAATGGTGCGTCGGCCCTCATGGGACGCCTGCTGGCGATTTTCTTGCTCGCTGGCTTCGCCTTTGCGACAAACTTTAAGGCCAACGGGTACAAATCGAAGGATTGCCCAAGGGGACATTAACTACAGACATGCGTTGGCCGATCTAACGATAGACGATACGTCACACCGTGTGTACCTCGCTCGGTTGAACTGGGTGATCGTGGCGTGGCTGGCGTACTCGGAAAAAGTCAGGAGCGGCGTGGCGGCGGCGCATAATCTTGAAGACACGCGCGACGAACGCATCAAGTGGCTTCTCAACTACGCCACCAACTGGGTCGCTCCACGGTTCGATGAGTACAGGACGGTCGGCTCCTACGTCTCCGAGAATAGAGCTGGTTTTCCTTGATGCGTTTCTGTTATATCGATCTATCTTTCTTCACGAGGAGTTGGCTGATAGGCGAATGTAGACAATGAGTCAAAAGCGTCCACTGCTTCAGCCAGTTACTTAACTGCGAACCCAACCCCTCCACGGAAGAAAATGTGGCTGCCGCAGTCGGTCCGTGGCGTTTCTGTATCTATATCGAGGTGCGTATGTAGGGTATTGGACAGAGTTATCGAAGTTATAAAGATGCCAGTCTATCAATATAGATATGAATATTAAACTGTAGATAATATTTAATATTAAAACTGGGAACTCGATTGAGGCTCTGACCGCGATATCGCTCGCCCCTTTTCGTACCCACTGGTGACACAAGACGCGTGACAGCTCACAATGCTGCCAAGCATAATGCAAGACAAAAATCTTCACAAAGCCATTTATCCGCGGGGAGGCCAATCGGCTTCGGCATTTTCTCGAAAGTCTACTCTTTGCCACTTGATGTGTTTTCGATGGATTCGTTATGTTTCTGTATGGGAGTAGAAGGCGTAATCGCGACCAAAGAAATAAGCACGCTTCGTCCCAACACACGGGAATACAACGTCACTCTCGATATACCGATACACAGATGAATGGATAGCCGTCTCTTCTCCGAGGGGTCCCTTCGATAGGCCGCATGCACCCGCCTCACAACAAACCACCAGCCAACCAGACGCAGGGTGGTTTGCTGAACCCCACGATCCCAAGGGGCGTGCAGCCAGCCTATCACGAAGCGGACCCTCGTAGCAATCGAATTGACAGCTCATGAGCCCTCTCTCTCTCCAAAAGATGGTATCTGTCTGTCACGCTCAGCCTTACTTTACTTTTCACATGGTGATCAAACCTTTTCGGGAGTTTGGGCTTCCGATCACATCGGGTCCTGGTGATCCGAACCTTACCCAGCTCACTCTGCCCATTCTTCAATCGCGACCTGCCCGCCTGGGTTTAGGTCTCTAATCTAATGCCAGACGGACCTCGATTGCGGGTACGCGGGATGTCGACCTCTCGGCGCATATCGGTGCCGCCACGGCGTCGCGTGCGAAGGCCTGAGACCCCGCCTCCCGCGTACACAGAATACGACGTGCAATCCTACGACCAGGGAAACAACAACAACAACAGCATCATCCTCCAAGGACCACCGGAGCGGCTCGTCTCGAGCAGTCCCCGCTGCCAATCGACGTTCTGCTACCGCACCGTCACCATCGCCAGCCACTACTGCCGCAAGCACGAATGCAGCGTGGCCGGCTGCGTCAACCGCCGCGACAAGGGTCGCAGCAAACGCTACTGCACCGCACACGTGTGTCGCTGGCGCGGGTGCGACGGGTGCAGGGCCGTGCCGTCGAATTACTGCGTCAAGCACACCTGCGAACTAGTCGGTTGTCACGCTCCCAGCCCGGAAGACGGGTACCAGTACTGCGACACGCACACGTGCAAGATCCAGCGGTGTCCCGGCCGCCGCGAGTCCGGGTCCAGGTACTGCTCCAAGCACCGGTGTCGCGCCCCGAGCTGTGCGCGCGCGTTCGTCAAGGCGAGCGAGTTCTGCGTCGATCACAAGTGCGAGGTCGATAAGTGCCGTGCGGCGCGGAGGGAGGGGAGTAATTATTGTCCGCGCCATGAGTGTGCGGTCGAGCAGTGTTCCGGCAGGAGGTTCGAGAGGAGTCATTGCTGTGGTGCGCATAAGTGCGTTACGAAGGGGTGCGTGAACGCGCAGATCGAAGGGTTTCGACACTGCGCGCAGCATAAGTGCCGGTCGTGCGAACGGCCCTGTATCCCGGATAGCGGGTTCTGCCGCCGGCATAAATGTCGCGAGTCGAGATGTCTCTCGGCTCGGATGGAGGGCTCGACCTGGTGTTCGCGACACATTTGCCAATGGGATGGGTGCAGCGAGCCGGCGCTGCGACGGGATGGATATTGTGGCGACCACACTTGCTCTGCTGGGGAATGTCTGGAGTGCTTGCATCGGGAGGAGGACACTACTGGAACCTTCTGCAATACTCACACCTGTGCCGAACCGGGTTGTCTTCAGAAGACCGCGAGAATCGCATACTGCGGCGAACACGAGTGCCCGCGACGCACGTGTCCGAACTCACGATTCTGGGATGACGAACTGATCGGAAGGGAACATCAGTGCTGTAAGAATCATACGTGTGGCCTCGAGGCATGTTACGAACCGACTGTCCGCAACAGGGCGTTCTGCGAAGATCATATCTGCCAGTTTGCCGACGGTTGCGTTTTGCCTAGAGCTCCGAATCTCGTGTGTTGTGGCGCGCACAAGTGTTCTAGGGAATTGTGTCGAGAACCATGCATCCCGAGGAGCTTGTTTTGTAAGAGCCATGTCTGTGCTCGAAGAGGAGGTTGCACCGAAGGTCCGGTCGAAGGGGGCCTTTTCTGCATGCGGCACTCTTGCGCTCAACCTGGATGTGTGGAACGTGCTGGCGACGGTGGGTTCTGCAAAGACCACGTCTGTTCCTGGAAGGCGGGATGCTTGAAAGGTCGTGGCGGTCCGGACCAACTTTATTGCATGTCCCATACGTGCACACATCAAGACTGTCACGAGAGGTGCAAGGGATCTCATGGGCTTTGCTCCGTACACGCATGTCACTGGAGTCAAAGCTGTGTGAATACTCCCATCAAGTCAGGCGACTACTGTCAGCGTCATACTTGTACCCAAGACGGATGTGTTAGAGCTAGTATCGCTGAAGAGAGTCTGTGTGGCCGTCACGCTTGCTCATGGAGTTCGTCGATTTGCCTCAAACCGCGCTGGAAGCGGAGTAGCTATTGTGAGGACCACACGTGCGGAGAGCTGGGTTGTGGGTTTGCACGGCTTGCAAACGGATCCTACTGTCCCGATCATTCTTGCCAAGCGTCTTCATCTTGTACGGGGCAAGCAGAGGTGGGAAGTGATTATTGCATCGAGCACAAGTGCTGCAGACCGAACTGCAGGTTGAAGAGCGTAGGAACTACGAGGTTTTGCAAGAATCACAAGTCACTGGGCCCCCTAATAGGGGTTCATGACTTAGCAAGCCTCCAGAGGTAAGAGGATCAACCATCTCCGAAACATGACGTTGGCTTACATGTGATGTAGTTTTCGATCGCGCAGTGCCTTCGGTTTCATCGACCCCCTAGTCGCGGCGTCACTTACAGATATGCGACCTCCGAGGAAGAACCCGAAGTATTTCTCCAGGCCACGTTAATGGGTGTAAGATAACGGCAGTGCCGTACATTGTGGCTTGTGATATTGAAGATTTGAAGTTTAGACTGTATTAGCAAGGGTTCACGATATGGTAATATGTTATGTACGTTATGGGATTCACGGCTTCTACGATATTATTCCAGGTTGCGGAATGTACATCAAAGCGATGATATTGGCATATATACGGGACGATATAATGACTAATTCCATTGATTTCTCATCGGAGACTCTGACATCTCCCTTGATGTCCAATTGGGTAAATGATACCAGATCTTCTGCTTGGTTACCCAGGTAGCTTAGAAGCCAGTGGCTTTTCAAGCATAAATCACAACTAAGGTGACTTTCGTCCAGGGTCGATCAGGATCGTAAGCTTGACCGAGCATTTGTTAGTACGAAAGAGTCTACGAGATGTTTGGTATCACTAGACTTTATAAACTCACCGGTATTTCCTTCAGGCGTGTATCGGAAATCGTACATGCCGTTGAAAGGGCGAACGCCAATGTTTCCCCCGAGTTCTAGATCTCCTCGAGACTTGAGGGACAGTTCGATCTGTACAGCATCCGTGTCAGGATTGCAACCGTACACAGGATCGAATATTGCACGTGGGTCTCCACGCTCAGTCATGAACATCTTGGTTGTGTTATCCTTTGGCTCGTACTATGGTTTGGTTAGCTAAACATATCAAGGCTAGGAGTTTCTCAGGCTCACCTCTCCATTAATGACTGCGCGCCGAATAGGATCCCAAGGCAAGGTGATCACGCCGTCAACGAGCGTAAGCTCGCTGGTAGAGTTCCCTGCGGGACTGACGAAAAGATGCTGGTCACCACCACCCCAGTCCCACAGATCGAGGAAATGATTGTGGATATCGGGGAATGAGGCGTTTTGAATCTGGATCGAGAAACTCTGGGTAAGGTTGTTTGGTAGCACATCCGTGGGAAGAGTGCACGCCAGGGAAGCGGCGACAAAGGCAAGAGCTGAAGCGAAGACTTTATGCATCTTGAAGATCTGTATTCTCTTCACGGCTGAGGAATTTGATTCGATTCCAAGAGACGGCTCCGTGATAATGACGAAATTATATAAAATTTCCGAAAACCTCTCAACGAACAAGCTGAAGATGTTTGTATTGTTGTTGGTGCACGCCAAGACTCTATACGAGGTTATGCATGAGATCTCAGCAGGAACGTAGTATTGTCGGAGTACCACGACGTAGCACTATTGGGCCTAGACATTCGACGAAGCTTATCTGCAGTAAAGCTGATGTGCGTGGCTGCTCAGCAACCGACGCGGTTTGTTACCGTTCCCCAGCTGGTTTGGCTTTGAGTTAACGAGAATGTAGTGGAACCCGAAGGCTACCATTTAGTAAGTCGCAATATACTCAGCTAGACTTGGAGGCTGGCGCCTCATAGGATTAAGTGATCGTGGAAAGGCCTAGACTCAATGATAAATACTTTCTGTCGTGCTTATAGTGAATAGATTAATATTGGAAGCGAGCCGCAGTATTGAGAATGGACAGATATATGCAAGGGTCCTTCGTAGCTTGACCCAGATCAATAGCTCGAATAATGAGGCTTAAAGTGGCTTTTTATGAAAGTTTCAATATAATCTAATTCATAAGCTTCGGTTGTAAAACTCTATATCCAATACCCTTGTTGCGTCCATACTTACTTAGGCCCAACCGTCACATGTTCAATGAACCTCAGGGATTCGTGAACAAAGCTTTCGGGGTTTTCCTCCGCGATGTAGTGTGCTGAATCCGGGACAGCTATGATTTCGTAAGTCCCCTTTTGGTGGACTTCCGAGAACATCCTCCCGGCATCGACAAGGTGCCTACTCTTGGCCCCGGTCAAGCATAATGCTGGGAGGCTGAGCTTCCCATACGATGACATCCACTCCTGGCACTCTTTGGCGTCTTGCTCAAATGCCCGATAGACCTCGAAGGCACATCTCATGGCACCAGGTTGCTCATAACATCGAACGTAGTGGTCAAGGTCTTCGTCTTTGATGGCCGCGGTGTTATATGCAATTTTCTGGAAGAAATGGGACAGATAGATACGCTCACGGCCAGTTACCAGTGCGAGAGCAAGGTCTGGTACACTGTGAAAAATAAAATGAAACTGCTGGACTGCGTGCGTTGTGCGGCTAGATACGCGTTAGTATTGTGTACCCGCCTCTGAATACTCTCATCAGCGATTTAACTTACTCTTCTTCATACACTGAGGTCCCCGGTAGAGGGCATTCACCCCAATTGACACTAGCCACGCGTGACGGATGCTTCGCCGCCATCGCAAACGCGATCATGCCACCGATATCATGCCCAATTACATGAACTGGCTCGTGAATTTCCAATGCGTTGAGCAGGCGAACGAAGTCTCGCGCCATTATGGATTTAGTGAATCCACTGGCAGGCTTGGAAGAGGCCCCTGCGCCACGATAGTCAGGGACTATGACGCGGTATCCTGCCCTCGCGAAAGGGTCGATCACATGGCGAAATTGGTAAGAGGTTTGAGGGAAGCCGTGTATAAGTAAGATGATTCCTCGTTCAAGTCTTTTACTTTTGGATGGGCAATCGATATAGGCGATGCGCACCGAAGGCTCTACCTCGATGGTCCGATGTCGCCACGTATCGTAGTCCATTTTATGATAAGTGTGTCTTAAAACATTACTGAATGAATTTCACGCAATGTTCCAGGTCCTATCGCCGGGTTATTATAAGAGTAGCACGGCCTACAATCTGCACCGTGACGCTGAATATCGCAGCCAATGACGCTGAAGATGTTGAGATGCCAAGACATTTTGTTTGGTCTATAGACTGCTTACATAATTCAATAGAACCCCCGGGCAGCGGTGTGGATTTATGAGATTAGCGGGGACTATTAGGTAATTATTATTCCACTAAGCGTTACATCATACTCACTTAGAGCGATACTTCTCAGGTTATTGGTACCTATATTCGATGCTTCGTCTTAACTTCGCACTCATCTTTATTTGGATTGCCTATTCAGATTCAGTGCCTTCTATACATTAAGATATATATATCAATAGGATAATTGACTGTATAGTTATAACGGTAAAGGAGCTGCTCTTTTCGGCGTGACTCATTTCGCTATGTACCTATTGCGTGATCACAAATAGGGGTTGAATAACGCTCACGTATCACAACATAGAATGGCGTCCTTCCTCCTTCAACCTACATCCTCAACTTATTGGAACTTGAAAATTATCTGATATTCTTTCCCTTGGTTCCCAGGATTACGCTAATATCGAAATGAGCCAAGCAGGCCATGATAGCAAAACCCCCCAAGTCCCCGAGGACACCAAAGAGCGCATTAAAGCATCCTACGATGCCATCGCGCCAAAGTACAATGTCTGGACTACACAACATTCCGAACTCCGACTCAAATACCTAGCAAAGACATTGGAGCTTCTGCCAATCTCCGACCCCTCGCAACAATTCCGCGTGCTTGAGCTGGGGTGTGGCTCCGGGCTCCCCGTGACGCAGAAATTGCTGTCCTACCCGACATTTCACGTCACGGCTAACGACCTATCCACCACCCAGATTGAGCTGACCAGGCGCCATCTCCTTAGTGATACCGAGGAGAATGCTAGGAATGCGAAGCGCTTGACTTTAGTCGAGGGTGACATGATGAAGCTATCATTTCCGGACCAATCCTTCGACGTCGTTCTTGCATTCTACAGTTTGATCCACCTTCCACGTGTAGAGCAGACGGAAATGGTCAGGAAAATCGCGCAGTGGTTGAAGCCCGGTGGTTACTTACTCGCCAATTTCACCGAGGCCGACTCGGAAGCGGTCATAATGGAGAAATGGCTCGACGAGAAGGATTGGATGTTTTGGAGTGGCTGGGGCAAGGATAAAACATTAGAGATAGTAGAGAAAGCGGGGCTTCAAATCGTGGTTGGTGAGGTTAGTGATGATGTTGTAGATGCATCGTTCCTTTGGGTTATTGCGAAGCGTTAGGTTACGATCTCCATAGACCAGTGCTCTCGTAACGAGGACGAGCAAGGTTTAGTAGCAATGGTTTGGGATTAGTTATTAACATTATCGTTAACACAGTGATCTGAACAGTCTAGCACGAAGTTCCCCCTCGATCAACCTGCAGTCAAACGTAGTGACAACACATCTGTCTTTGGAAAAGACAGTAGCTACCCCTGGCGCAAGTAATAGACAGCACAACACTACTCCTCAGACGAGACAGAAACTCAACTACACCACGAAGTAATATTAAATAAAACTTCGTCCTAGAGACAACAATCCTCCCAATCTTACTTTTTGCTTGCTGATGCGGCATAAGCCAGACATCTTAGCTCCTCGGGGGAGTAGCCGCTATACGGAGCCTGAAAACAGATGTGATTGAAGGCATTCATAGTAGTGCTAGTCGGACTATCCTTAAGTATCAGTGGGAGAGAAACCAAGAAAGGAAGTCCAGACCCAATTTCGCTCCAATCTGTTCATAGTTAACCTGTATCGTTGATCAAACCCAGATTCTTAGATACTACGACTTACGGTTCGTTGGTACAGGTACTTTCGGGTTGCCGAACGGGTCTGTAGTCTGTTGCTGACCGACGGGCCGTTGCTCTCCATACATTCGTTGATGACTAAATAGTGAACCTCCTGGAGGAGCTAGCGTTGCGTTGGCGGGTGTGGGAGGAGCTCCGAAGAGGCCAGTGTATGATGCTGAACTGCTATTTCCTCCTCTTTTATTTAGCACAGAAGGGGGCTTTGAGGGTGACGATGAACTACTTGGAGCAGCGAAGGGGTTATATCCGGACGAGAGCCCACGCGTTGAATCTTTTGGCGGAGGAGAAGCGCCTCCAAAGATGTAACCTGTCTTCTCCGGCTCAGCTGCCGTGTCTGCTGCTTCCTGGATGTTGCTACGGGCCACAGTAGCCGGAGGAAACGTTAATGATCCTAATTTTTCTGTCTTGGACTCGCTGGTCGCAGAAGAGCCCCGAACTACTGGCTTAGATGTAATATCTACTTCAGTTGTAGGTGCATTCTCTATTCTAGGTGGAGAGGTACTCTTGACCCTGGTCGAGGGCGCCTTCTCTAGCTCATCTAGGATCGAGGGTACGGCTTCGGGTTATAAATGTTAGCATAACTGGGTCTTTCCATGTAGATGTAAGTACTCACATGTGAATTTGCGTAGTTTATACTTGTTGCAAATTTGCAAACCTTCTGTAAAGGCCTTACAGTCTTCCTGTAGCTTCTTGCGTTCTTCTTGGATCTCTTGAGTCTCAGACGCGAGTTGTCCAATTTCGGCGTCTTCCATCTGGCTGAAACCATCAGCCGTCACTATGGAGGGGAGATCTTTAACGAGACAATTCTCGACGGCCAAGATAATTACGTTGTCCGTGAAGGTCCGAAGGGACATCTAGGTAAAGTGTTAGCAGAAGTCTAAGTCGGGAGAGACGACGCTACCTCATAGTAAGCTTCGGCCTTATCAATTACTTCCTGCGCTCCGGATGAATTTGGTATCGTTGAAGATCCAACCTTCTCGAGTTCTAGCCGAGCTTCTTGTGTAAAAAACTCAGGCCAATCTACAATAAGATCTCGAAGTTCATCCCGGTCAGGGCTCCTCCGTCGTTTACGTCCAAGAAGGGGTTTGAACTTGGTGTTGTAAGGTTGATTATAACCATTTTTATAGTGTCGAAGGAGCTCCTGAAGCTTGCCTTCGAGAACGGTAGACTTCTGGTCAAAAAAGGGATCCACGATCTCCGCTAGTATTGCAGAATACGTCTTTTCATTTAGACAGGTGATGTGACCCAGAAGCTTCTCAATGAATGCTTTGGTCACGGTTAGCATGAGCCGGATGTGGCGTCGCGCGATTGATTCCCAAGGCTGAGACTGGTCTCGGAATAGGTTCATAGCCAGACGGTCATTCGAAGTCCCTTGGTAGGTCGACAATACATGCCCCAGGTCTTTAGCTATGGCTTCGAAGGTGACTTTCTGGGGATCTGCGAACTTGTATTGGTCGACTAATGCTTGAAGGGACTCGGGTAAACTAGCTTCCAACTCGGGATCGGTAGTACTGCATTGGGAGGCGTTCAAACCTTTGGGGATGATGGTGCGCCTTGAACCCTTTGTTTCTAAAACATAGACGAATGACTGAGTAAGGTCATGTATCAGAGCTCGAAGCTTCCTGATCCTGCTGGCATTGCTTGAGACTTCTTCATCGATAAATAGGCTGCCGAAGAATTCATCTTCATAGTTTCCCTCTACCGCCTGGAGGCATAGAGTGTGGAACCGAGAAGCAATCTTATCAAGATGCATCCGTTGTTCTCTTGGATTCGACCTCGGGTTTCCAAGTCGCTCGAGCCTAGTCTTGTGACCGCGGATCTTTTCCTCGATATTCTCAATTAAACCATGGAGATTGTTTTTGATGTGCTTGAGGAGAATGCCACTGAGCTTCTTGCGAAGCGACTCTATTCCGCGGTCCTTTGGAGGTAAGGCGGACCAGAGGCTTGATCCGAATAAGCATCTCTCTTCTTCGTCTCTCTGTTCATCTGTCTCGGAACTACTTGTAGCATCTTGATTTCGAATGACGTGCAATCCCAAAGGCAGCTCGATTGAAGTGTAAGTATTCTTAGCAAGCTGAACAATATCATGTATGCAGTCTGAATGAGGTGTGAGACAATCGACCTTCGTGATAATTCCAATGGTGCGATCCTTGAGCGAGTCGTAGCATTGAATCTTGGCCTTCACGTCTTGTGGTTTCAGCTTCTCACTTGCCGGTATAAGGACCAAGACGATACTGTTCTCAGCAGTCACATAACGTTCAACCAGGCGATTTACAATCTCTCGATCAATGGCGGGTTGGCCGTGTTCTACAGAATGATGGAATCCGGGAAGATCCACCAGTGTCAGATGAGGTACATGGGGGCCGCTTATCTTTATTTTCAGGATGTCCTCTGAGAAAGCCGCACCATCCTTAAGTATCATTGGCTCGAACTTCTCGATGATCTGTGCTACGGTATCTTTGTCAATCGTCCCACTCCCGCAGGCGGTGACTTCCTCTCTAGAAGTTGCGGATGATTGAATTCGTACATCAATATTTTGCTGACTTGCGGTGCTGAGAGTTAGTTCTGTTGCGAATCTTGTATAAAGTCCGTCCTTAGCGGAGAAACGGAATGCCGAGAGAGCCTCGAGCAGAGTGCTCTTCCCAGAGGATTGGTCGCCAACGACTACGATCTTGGGCAGGTCGAGTGAGTAGCTCAAGCCATGGTTGCGTAGGTTGTCGATCGTGTCTAGGAGGTCTTTCTGTTCTTCGTGCAGCTGCTTCACACCGATGCCTTCCATCTTGGAACACGGAATACGGATGGTGAAGGAACGTGTGTTAATATGTAAGGAAAAGTGGTGTGGTGCTGTGTGATGTGGTGGGAAAAATACAACAGCTGATAGTTAGAAAGATGGGGGTTGGGCGCTTCTCGATGAAGACTTGGTGTTGAGTGATGAAGATAGACGCGACTATGTTGGGTCTTGGGAAAAGGCGTGCCTATCTACGGGGTCAATGCATTAATCGCAAAATAGTAGGTTGTCTGGGGTGAGTGAATTGAAAAATCACCTCAGAGATTGATGTTTTGGATGCTGGGGGGACACCTGAGGAAGGCTTGAGCAATTACCTAAGATGTTTGGCCGGACGCGTCGCATTATTCGCGTCGCCTGCCTCGAAATACGGTAGGCCATTACAGAGGAAGGTGCGGAACTTACATCATGTGAGGTAGGCACGTAGGTACCTAGGTAGTTTTCAAGCACATGCATGTATACTGTGGGTGCTCTGGCAACGCCGCGGATGAGTTAGAGAGACACATGTAGGCAGTTGTCCAGTTGGTGAAATGAAGCTTAGATAGTCGGGGATCGTATCATATTATCTATATATTACTTCTTACATACTGTGCATCACGGTGTTATCCTTCACCTCGGTGCCCCAGTGGTACTCATTCTACACTATGTGACTAACAATACGGGGACCATTGTTCCCTTTAAAGCCTGAACGATGCCGAAACACTTCTGCTGTTATCGTGAAAAGCCATTGCTACTCTCCTTTTGCGTCACAATGACAAGTGAGTTGAATCCTTCGTTCTAAGTGGTCTTACACAACAGACCTTGTTACGACACAACGCACCTCTCGACTGGGGGATCTCGGTTAGTTTCTCAGGACCATCATTTCTATAAATGTGTTACCTCCGTTAACGGTCTATCTTGAAGAAACCATAACGACTCTCGCCAACAGCATCACATCCATTTCATGATTGAAACTCATCACGCCCACCAATTTGCATAAATCAACAGCACCGAAACCCTCTCAAGAATCTCTCACCAAGGCTACAGCTATCACAATGACTCGACACATCACGGAAAGCCGAGAGCCTGCCAAGAAGGCCGACAAAGCCTCATCTATAAAGCCATCAATCACGGCCCCCAAGGACAACATAATCTACACTTCCTACTGCAAATGTCAGTGTAGATGCGCCAGAGGCTCCGAGAGACACCTCGCATTGGCAGGTGAACAGTTCCGGGCTGCAGCTGATCTACAGAGAATCATATGTGGCGGATGCCATGATCGCGAGAAAATGAACATGGGCAACTGTGGTTGAGTGCCATGATGAGAGTCCAGGGGTGAGGGGAATGGAAGGGGGTTGTATAGACGTTGTTATGTGAGTAGTTTCCTGTAGCGACGATATACATATAGGAAACTCTTCTTTGTCTAGGATGTCGCGGGTCTTATTCTACCAACAGGTCCATGTCCTCAGCTATACAGACCTCTTCGGACCAAACCCTCGACAAGTCTCTGCTAGGACTACCTTCTGGTATTAAGCCTGTTTACATGTAACTATTTGCATATAGATGGGGAATGGTGATTCTGTTCATAAAAACATGGAACTAGAATCAGAATAGAGACATAGCCTAGGTACCTAGCCAATAGACTTTGTTATTCCGAAAGTTTTAGAAAGACTTCCAGCTTGACCTGTGACTAACAGAATTCGAATTTATTAGTGGATCAACATCGCTAGGGAAAGAGCCCAAGCCGCACATATTGGAATTTATATGAGTTATTATTCAGCGCAACAACTTTGTTGTCTTGTTTCACATTTGCGATGTGTCCCATTGCTACCCCTGAGGTCGGGGTGATTGCAAAGTAACAAGGCCAAGTTCGTTCTCTCAATTCGAATGCTGGCGGCTGCTTGCATCTCCCCACATTCGCTGCGCCGAGATCAGGGAGCACGAAACTTCATCATCAATAAAAAAGGAATGATTATCGAACGAATGGATCGTGTAAGGACCTGCTTGCTGAGATGTCCCAGAGGAATGCCATTGGGTTGGGGCACACCGTAATCACGCCAAATTTTAGCTGGAAGGGAGCTGGGAGTGGTAATATATGTCAAATTCCTCCATAATTCATTCCTTTCCCGTATTACCAGTGCTTTTGAATAAGCTGGCTTCGTCCGTCTTCCTTCATGGGGTGGGAGCCCGAGTCGCGGAGCCGCAAACCCCTTGCCCCTATTTTTACTCCGCAGCTAGCCCACCATGGCTTCGGAGCGCAACACTCCGCGATTCGCGGTCGAGAACTCCGAAAATACGGCATCTAAGGTGCTCCAGAGAAAGTCTGCAATTGAAATACATATGGTTCCTATGGAATATGTTTCTATTAAAGAACTATAAATGACTTCCTCGTCACAAGTCGTACCTGTAATGTCTTCAATCTTTCCCACTACGATATCAACCCCATAATACCCCTACCGATTGCCAGGAAAGATGTACCCCATCCTACGTCGCGCCTGTACTTGGCTCCTGGCTTTTGCACCGATCTTTACGAACGGCGCTTCACTCGAAAAAGTGACTTCTGATTTTGGGCCGAATCCGAGAAATGTAGGTTTCTACATCTACGTTCCCGATAAACTAGCCGCCAACCCACCGATTCTGGTCAATCCCCATTGGTGCCACGGTGATGCTCGATCCTGTTATTCTGGATCCCAGTATGCAACGCTAGCTAGCAAGTACGGGTTCATTGTGATCTACCCCGATAGCCCAAATGCGGCGGACAAATGCTGGGACGTATCTTCGAACGCGACTCTGACGCATGACGCTGGAGGAGATAGTCTGGGGATCGCCAGCATGGTGCGATGGACTCTGGACAAGTATAAGGGGGACCCAAAACGCGTTTTCGTTACTGGTGTTTCCTCCGGCGCTATGATGACCAGCCTGCTACTAGGCGCCTATCCAGACTTATTTGCCGCTGGGTCTGCATTCGCTGGGGTGCCATATGGATGTTTTGCCGGTAACGGCTACGGCGTCTGGAGCGATTCTTGTGCCACCGGGAAGGTCAAGAAAACCGGCGCCGAGTGGGCCGCAATGGTAAAGGCCGGCTATCCGGGCTACACGGGATGGAGACCCAAGCTTCAGATCTTCCACGGCACGAAAGATGAGGTGCTCAGTTATACCAATTTCGAGGAAGAAATCAAGGAGTGGATTACGGTGTTCGGATTTAGCGAAACCCCGACAAGCACAACGCCTAATACACCTGTCAGTGGATGGACGAAATATGTATATGGTAGCAATGATTGGTTTGAGGCATACAGTGCTGCAGGTGTCTCACACAATATTCAGAACCAAGAGGCTACCGCCATGGAATGGTTCGATCTCACCTGCACAGGTGACGACTGTTTTAAATGGGGGAAAGGAGGTCCGACAACAGAGTAGGGTCTGAAGTTATAGGATCCGATATGGAAGTGACCGATGGGTTTTATTCAAGGTATTCCAGCCTAAAATATAATACAGCTAATTTCATATTCTCGTCAAACGTTCCTTAGTTACTCCTACCGCTCTTCCCCCCAAGAGCAGACTGTACGGAACCGCCGATACCACCCTCTGTTGTGAACTGCTTTCCAATCATGCCCTCTTTATCTAAGGGCCCACCGACCTTCTGTGCCGCACCGCCAATTGCGCCCTCCTCTATTCATCACAGGTTAACCTCTGAATAATCTTTGCAGAGTAGAACAGCTGTAAGATACGCCAATAGTAACTCACCGGTGAACTGCTTGCCAATGGAGCCTTGGGCATCAAACGCCTTCGGCTTATCTTCTCCGACACCAGCAGTGGCAGGKGTCTTGACTTGTGATGACATTCCCGTGGATGTCTTTGAGCCAGTGTTGGAGCTACCGTGAGAAGACATGTTTGGATTCGAAGCTTTGGTAGTAGAGTTTGTCTGTTGTATGATAACTAGATAGAGAAATTGGTAATTGAATTACTAGTCTTTTGCCCTTTGATGATGGTTGGCCTCTTAAATAAGTTACGGGCGTGCGAGCTGACTAGTTGATACTTGACGTTGTTGTATGGGGTCTATGAGGTCATAATGTCGTTGGTTGTGATCGACTATGTCACCACTCACCACTTTAGCCACAAAGGCGGAATAGATGTATGCCCGCCGCTATAAGTCTTCTATGCAGAATGGAATTCAAAAATCTTTGGTTATGAGTTGGAGTTTTTTACATTTTACTTATATGTCTTCGGGGCTTTAAGCTTCAATTGTTACAACAAGGGGTCGATTGAGTCTACGTAGTGCTGTTCTCTATACGCTTCGCCAAGAGATGACCGCGCTGGGTTCTACTGTCTATACTTCGTATGATTTTATCTAATTAATTAGAAAATGATGTAAGCCTCGTTGTAGTCTATAGAAAACTTTTGGCAGAGGCTTTCCTCCGAGATACCCCCACATATAGAGACACAGCCAGGACCGCGATTTCCAACCTATCAGATTTTAGATTTCATTTCTAAGGCTTCTTTTCGATTATTACTCAAATAGGGATATTCAACATGGGTCCTCTATAGGTAATCAGACAGGTATAGACGGCGGCACAATGTATCGTACCATAAACAGGGGTCTAGGCAGAAGTATTCGCGTCAAGACGATTACTAATAATATTGGCGAGATAAACTCCGATGACCATGCATATGCCGAAAATAAACGCCGCTATGGAGGGCGAGGTGCGAGGTATTTCAAATCATTTTAGGTATATACACCTGGTCTTGTCTAAAATGTAAATCGATTGAAACAGACGAGCCAAATTTATAGAAGCAGATCTGGTCTACGACTAACATCGGAAAAGATGCCTCCTCCGAGAGGAACACCTAACCCCTTAGAGGGTCCAGGTACGTGTAAAAGCGACATCTAACATTTCATTATTTCGATGTTAATTCAACTTAGGAGACTATGACGTGACGTCTGTGGTACATAGTGATACGTATCCCGCGATTGACTCGGCCAAAGCAGACTTGAGAGGCAAGGTAGTTTTCATTACTGGCGCTTCAAGGGGGCTAGGTAGAGCAATGTCTATCTCCTTTGCTAAAGCCGGTGCATCGATGATCGCGATAGGCGCGCGATCAGATCTTTCTACCACTATCAATCAGATGAAAGCAGCAGTAGCGAGCGTGGGAAGACCGGAGCCGACAATTCTACCCCTTAAGCTTGACGTGTCTGATCGTAAGAGCGTCGACGAAGCGACAGATAAGGTCAACAGGGCATTTGGACACGTCGATATTGTCATCAACAACGCCGGCATTCTCGGGGCTGACTTCAGTCTCATCGCTGACAGCGATCCTGACGATTGGTGGAATGTGTTTCAAGTCAATCTTGTCGGTCCGTATCTGGTTGCACGCGCTTTTATTCCCTTGCTACTGAAAGGAAATCTCAAGACCATAGCCACCGTGGCCAGTGTCGGAGCTCATCTAAAGACCCGCGGACTCAGCTCATATCAAGGGTCGAAATTAGCTGTCTTGCGCCTTGCGGAGCACATCGTTGCGGAGTATGGAGATAAGGGCGTATTGGCATACTCGATACATCCCGGGAACATTCCGACGGACGCGCTTTTTGGAGGAGTTGAGAGCCTTCCTCCCGAGTTTAGGCCAGGTAACGCTTCTACTATATGAGATGGAGATATAAATAAGCTAACTGGTTCATTCCTCTTGGTAGTATTCGTCGATACGCCGGAATTAAGTGCAGACTCTCTAGTGTACTTAACATCGCAGAAACGAGACTGGCTGGCCGGTAGATACATTAACGTCACATGGGATCTACCGGAACTCATGAAAATGCAGGATGAGATCGTTAAAGGCGATAAGCTAAAAGTACGATTGGTCATATAGGCCGCGTGGAACACTACATGTAGGTGTCATAACCTTGATACACATGAATAAGAATTCTATCCGGTATATATTCCAACTCTGCAGTCGTCGCGTGAATCACCATCACCACCTCATATCCACTTGGGATACCATTCTGAGTACTAGATACTCGACGATGTCCCTTATCTCCTAACTCCGAAATTGTCTAGCTCCTCTTGCGCTCTTCTGCTATTTTGTACAGATAGCTGATTCTAGCGGAATAAACGAAGAGATGATCCGGGAAGTATCCTAATGACTATTATCGCTAGCAACAACTATCGTACGTTAATCACCGCCTCCCCCTATTTCAGCCACGATTCTTACTAACATTCAAGGTCGCTTATTCAGCCAATCATTTCCATGGATCATGGCTCTTACCCCTGCATCAGCTAAGMCCCATTTACCCCCCTAGTTCATACGCTGTAACCAATCAGAGGGCTTCTTCTCATAGGGCTGAAAAAGGGGCGCTTTTGCTGATCCTGTGGAGGCTCAGATGACACGCGCCGTGAGACTCCAAGTTACGTAAGCTTATTTCTTCGGCATATCAATGCCGTGCAGCTCGCCGTCCTTCCTTTTCTTTTCTCCTTTCTGTTTAGACACCAACCTTAGCTTTCCAACCTCTATATTTCAACATGGCCGATTTGCTTGCGTCTCAACTCGCTAAACTGAAGCCCCTTTCAAAACTTTCTCCTTGGGAATACGACGAGGATGTGGGTCAGGAAATTGACAGTAACACTATCGCGGGAGGCGGCCACGGTGCGCGACAGACCAACATCACGAAGACCCAACTGCGAGTCAGTCATGCCTTGAAGTCATTCCTCGTCCAAAAGAATGTGCTATCCGAGGAAGAAGTTGGGTTGGAATCGGAGCAGCCTGGATATGCGCTGAAAGCACTACTAGAAAAATCGCATATTGAAGTCCCTTCTCATGTCACAGATCGATCGTATCCGCTACCAGAGTACTTCATCAGCTCTAGCCATAATACGTATCTTCTAGGCCACCAGCTTACTGGGAAGTCTTCTGCTACGGCTTACGAGACGGCGCTCAACACTGGATCCCGCTGTGTTGAAATCGATGCTTGGGACAACGAGGAGAACAAGGATGAGCCGAAGGTCACGCATGGATATACCCTTGTGACTCATATCCCGTTTCGGGATGTGTGCATGACGATCCGTGATGTCGTTGATAAGGAAGCAGCACAATCTAGCAATGCGCAAGGATACCGGGCAGCACCAATCATGCTCTCGCTGGAAAATCACTGTAGTGCATACGGGCAGCGTCGACTTGTCGAGATCATGAAGGAGATCTTCGGTGATCGTCTTTTGTGTAAAGCTATCCGGGAGAAGGGCCATCGCGAGCAGGACGGCAACAGCGATCCGGTAACGCTGGCGGAGCTTGGATCAAAGATCGTCTTGATTGTTGAGTACCACTTACCTGAAGAAGCAGACTCAAGTGACGACGACAGCGGTTCAAACTATGAGGACGAGGAGGAGAGACAGGCTCGAGCAGCCTATCGAGCTAAGAAGGCGGCCGCAGCTTCTAATGCGATCATCCCCGAGCTCGCGGAACTGGGAGTCTACGCGCAATCCGTGAAACCAAGAGACAACTCGTGGTTTGAGGGTGTCCTCAAGGATGGCCCTCGGAACCATCTCATAAACGTGTCGGAAACCGGGCTTGCGTCGCACATGCCTGGAGCGAATGAGAAGATTGCTCATCACAATTCCCGACACTTAATGCGCGTCTTCCCGAAAGGGACCCGCATATCTTCTAAGAACCTGAAACAGGTCCCCTTTTGGGGGATCGGCGCGCAGATCTGTGCGATGAATTGGCAGACTTTCAACGCCAGTATGCAGATCAATGAGGCCCTGTTCAGCGGTACCGACGGCTACGTTCTGAAACCGGCGGCTTTGAGAAGGGGCGGGAGCATGACCCTCAATACGGGTAGAAGGAAGAGACTGGTGCTACACATCGCGGGCGCATCAGACATTCCCGTCCCAGAAGGCCAAGAAGATGTGAAGCCGTACGTCACCTGCACGCTCGTACATACTGATGAGCTAAGAGGTGATCATCCCAAGTGTAAGACCAGCCCCTATAAACAGCATAGGCTTGGTTTTTTGCACAGGGGCGAGAACCCACCCCCAACGGATCCACTGTGGGATGAGACACTGGAATGGGAATACGAAGACAACGAGTTGGTGTTTCTCCGCATGCTGATAAAGAACGACATCAGCTTTGCGGAGAATCCTGTCTATGCTGTCGCTGCTGTACGGCTCATGTACGTTGTCCCTGGCTGGAGTTTTATCCGCATGTTAGATCTGAAGGGGCGGGAGACCAAGTGCTCGTTGCTTGTTAAATTCAATATCAGAAACATTTAGAGTACCTGTATGAGGCACCACCCGAGAGTAGTTCTCAAACTGGGATATGGGAATTTAGACCCACAATGTTAATATGGTGCAATGAGATGTTATTAGTCTTGATCATTACGAAATTCTGTTAGCAATCGCCGGCACAATAACTCTCAATGTCCATATTAATCAACTCTTAATCATAGATACCACAATGCGTATAAATATAAGGATGTAGATAGGTGAGGTACTTAGGTTGTATTCATTTATCTAGGTACCTAAATACCTGGCTAACCAGGTCATATGTCATGAGGCCGACCATAGGATACACCAGTCCTGGGTCTTCCCGACATCATGAAATTGCGCGACAAGTCGCCTTCCGATCCTCAGCAGTCATAACGTAGCGGCGAACCATGTTTCTCATATTTTGCGACCGATCTTGTTCGCAAATAAACACGACGAGCTCCTCCAGATCCTGTATAGGGAGGTGGAACAGATGCATTCCCAGGCCATCCGAAGGGTGCTCTATTGGCGCATTTCGTTCCGCCTCCTTCTGCTTCACAAAGTCTACCACAGCCCTGTTCGTCGCCGCAAAGTTCAGGCACAACGATAGGATAATCTCCCGAAGATTGGCACCGTCAAGGTTTCTAACATGCGCGCGTAATGTGTTTCTGAACTGGTCGAATGAGTCTGGGGTTTGTTCAGGGGTATTTCGCTGATAAGCAGCCTGCGCTGTGGGTGGCTGATTCGAATGAGCTTGATCTTCATAATCGCTTTGGGCACTTTAAGTGTTCTTGTTAGAAAACTCCATAGACGATAGAGGATGGTATATGAGGGTTCTTACCTCGAATACGAACTGCTGGAACTTGGAGAGGAGGCTCTAGCGGGCTCATTGGTGGGCGGTGCCTGTGGAGAAGGCCAGCAGTACCAATACCAGCCTTCATGGTGATTGTCATTGGCACGCCAGGGGCCGTAGGGCGCCATAAATGGCGGAACAGGCATGGATTGATGGGGTGGGCCATGCAAGTTAGGAGCAAATGATCCATACATTGCCCCCGTTCCGGACGATCGGTTAGATCGGTCGGACATCGCGAAGTCGGTTTCGGCCGATTCCAAAAGGTAGATAGATATGTGGGCGTATTATTGGTGAAAATAGATCGACTTTTAACGTATGGGAACACAATGAGTTTCGGGGCGGGTTAATTCTCGCTGATATTGATCTTGGTATCGACCCTTATTTGACTTAGCAACTCACAGTCGATGATTTAACGGCGGCTTTGTTTAATATGTCGGTCGACGGTTTCGTTGTTTGAAGGTTACCGGTTGATAGTGAATGTGAATTTGTTGCGGAGGTTTAAGAAGAACCTTAGTCGGTGGAGGAGGACAGAGTGTACCTGAAGAATTAGGCATCCATCTAAGGATACCTATGCACTGGCACCTGTCGACAGTGTATTGAATTGTGAAGCTTTGACGTGTGGTTTAAGCCTGAGGTAATTGCCTGAACCAAATTTAAGTGAATGTAGAAATGAATGTCTGTAGGGGGTCACCCGGCCCGATTCGGCCTGGTCAAAGGTTTACTTTATTATCATATTAATCTGGTAATTCATTGCTCATGCTAAATCAAGTCGAGATAAGCTATCATATCACGTCTATATAGGTTGTTTTAAGCTCTAGAATTGAGACGAGAACCTGTCTAGAAAAACTTCGTTCGCTCAACCTGCTTCTGCTCCTCAATGGCTAGGATAAGATGCTTAACCATATCCCTCGTTGAGGACGATTCATGCTCGCAAATACGGCTAAGAAGCGTTTCCAGTTCGCCTATCCGCCAGTACTGTAGGTGTAGACCCAGACCTCCCGAGCTATGCTCAATTACAATGTGATCGTCGGCTTCCTTCTGTTTAACAAAGGTGACGACATTCTTGTATATATGTGGTGATTCGAGGCATATAGACAAGATGACTCCACGGATCTGAGCACCATCTAGACCATGAAGATGCTTTCGCATCGTCGACATATACTCCGTCAAAGTGTCTCCAGGTCCCTTTGGTTTCGACGGAGTCGCCTGCTCGGTAGAGGATTGTGCTAGAGGTGAGCTATCCTTACTCTCGTTTTCATTCTGGTGGCTTCAATAATCACGTTAGCTGGCAAACAGAGATTACATGGGGTTGATATGCGAAAGTTAATACCGAGAGGTATTATCATTAGTCTCGGGGAGAACTGTAGGCACATTCGGGCGCTGAGGAAATGGTGTCGACGAAGGAGCCAAGTATGCGTAATAGGGAAAGCCTGGAGGGTATAATCCTCTGTTAACTGGCTGGAAGGTAGGTGGAGCGGTAGGCGGAACGATGCCATGTACGACCTGAGGAGGGAAGATGTATGTAGGATCTCGCGTCGGGTTGGCGGKGTTAGTTTCGTTATTGCTCGTAGGAACGTACGAGTTTTGGTTCGCCATTGAGCTATTTGGTATATGGGCAAATATAAGAAATGGCCATATGATTCTTGGATAGGGACCTCATTAAAGAACTCGTTAAATTGTCAGAGTAAAGTTCAGGATGACGTGGTGTGTGACTGTCGATTTGATGCTATCGATATTGATACAAGTTTTCGAGCGTGACGTGTTGTCGAGCAGGGAATTAAAGTGAATAAAAAGCTCATACGTTTCTCCTCCTGATGCAAAGACCACGCCCTGGCCAGAAAGGTAGCCCGTAAAACTTTTAATTCAATCATCATGCCTTAAAATATTTGCAAATGTTGAGTGGTGAGTGGGGGAATACGCTTCGTGGTGGTAAGTGCAGGAGAGAAAAATATTTCATACCTTGTTGGGCCCTGCCTGTTAATTAACCGTTCTGGCACATTAAGAAAGGCTTCAACATAGTTTGTTCGATTATCAGGGTAAATGTTGAATGTATTGGTAACTCTGAACGTCGCAGACCCAGCTTGTTGGACCGCATAATCAGGCATTGTGAGAGAGAACGATGTCATATTGTGCCGACGGTGTATCTAACCACCCCAAAGTATATCAATATTGTTTTAACATGTAGCAGCTACTAAGATATCGCACTTAAGGACGGGAGGCTAAGACGTATTTCCACTTGAACAGGAGGTACCTGGGTAGCTAAGTTCTTCAAGATAATACTTGACTTATATATACCTACCTACCTGGGTAGGTACCTAAAGTATCCACATAAGGCCAAACTTGGTTATGCTTGTGTCTAATTGACATTGGCCCTTCCTGTTTTCATTAACATAAAGACCCGTTTGGTGACATGTAAAATCCAGCAACACAGCCAGTCCCGGCTTGCCTGGGGGCATAAAGGTATAATGCCAAACTTTGCTCATTTAATATTGACGGATATCGACAATCAAAACCATAGTTTTTCATTTCTAATTCCTAGGCAGACGACCGACGTCTTCCGCCGTTATCCAATAACACCGGAATGAGCAGCACGGCGAGAAACATAAATGGCTAGGTTACAGAACACCCTTTGCCTTACCATCCCTGAATTTTCTCTTTGCATCCATCACGAGGATAGCCTGGCGTGCTATGCACATTAGATTCATATTTTGATCGCATATCGTGATGTCTAGGTCAAGCCTCCCGTTCTCCAGCATGCGGCTTTCCGACCTAGTAAAAGTCCACTGCAAGCCCTCCTTTGGGAGCTTCCGCTTAAACTCGATATCCAGCGTGACCGTGTTGTTGAAGATTGACGCCCGCATGGCTTCCTTGAACGAGTTTGTCAGCTCGGCGGGGACTCCAGGGTGGTCTTGGGTCCATTGCTCGATCAGGGCGAAGTTCCTACGGGCGTCGTATAAGCCGCCGTTACGTAGAAGAGTGTCGGACATGGACGGGATGCAGTCGGTCATCAAGACTAGGTACGTGGCGTCCATGCGATCGTCCTGGAATGTGTTCCATGCGTCGCAGATGCCGTCAACCTGGAAGCCACCCCGAGGGTTCAGGACCAGCTGCCTGGCCGTGAACGGTAGGATTTCGCCGGTGAGATGGCTGGAGAGCCAGTTGGCGTCAGGCTTATGGGCCAAGATAGCTTCAAAGTCAGGCACCGGTCGGGGTGGCGGGTGTAGGTGCCATGCTGTTGGTGCGCTGGGGCCGGGGCTGTCTAGGTTGATGGATGTTGCCAGCGCAAGAACCTTGACCTGCCCGCCCTGCGACAACTGCAACTGGAGTGTGCTAGTTCGCGCGCCGATTTTCAGCTCTGTGATAGTGATGGTGCTGTCGCATAGCTCACACGCACTGTGCCAGTTAAGATTAGACGTCTAATGCTGTAAAAGGAAGTCGGGTATCAGAACCTTGCTTACCGCAAGAACTCGAGGTGCAGCGTGAGAAGATCGGGTTGGTTCTGAGCCGCCAACGCCGGTTCCGTCACAAGATGAGTCGTGGCAGTGTGATGAATGGCAGCTGCTACGCACCCGCCATGCAAAACACGACCGACGGTCCAGTCGGCGTGCCATGACACATTGTACATGTGGGAAGAGATCCTCCTAAGATTGATCTGGTCTTTGAGGATGTTACCACTGCACGCCATGGCGATAGAGAGTCAGAGTTCTGGTTGTTTCGCGAGGAGATTTACTAGGGAGAGAGGATGTAGGAAAAAGGATAGCTACTTGGTAAACGCAGGCTTTGGGTCCGGTGTCATAAGGCCAACCATAGGATGATGGTAAGCACTACATCGTTGCGCGAAGAACTATAACCTAATGACTGGAGAGCCGGGTATACATACAAGGGACCTCTTTGCCTAAGTATCATTTACGGGATTCGAGGTATCTGAATCCTGGCATCCGGGTCATCCTACAATACGTGTATAACACCCCTTACGTATATCCGTCACGCGCTTGGGAATGACACTTCGGCTCTCCTACTGCCTGTTATGCCTCGGTATAACGCATAATCGACTAAGCTTATGAACGCGTTCCTCAATGGATTCAACCCAAAACCTCTCTGTACAGGTGTAAACAGATAGTTACGATACCTTAGGCATACGTATAGGTACCTGTATCCACTATGTAGATAGATAATACCCAGTGGACATGCGCCTAACATCCATACCTAGACCACACTGTCTCCCACGAAACTCAAGAGCAATGAAGTAAAACAACGGTTCAATTTCATTTAATAATTCTCTTAGGTCCTAAGGTCCTAAGGTCCTTACTTCTCTCTTCTTCGAAGATCTAAAGTAGCCTTATTATCCTTATTTACGACATTGCATTCTGGCCTAAGGCAGCCCGAATAACCTCGTGTTGGTACGCATGCATATTACCTAAGATATTAAGCACCTGACTCCTTGATCTCCAATCACCTATATCCAACAGTGCGTTGGCCGCTCATCCTATAAGCCTCTGTTGCCAACAGCCTCTTGGCACCCAGACCCGTGTGACATTATGCATAATAAAAGCTATTGGAGGACTCAATTTTACTTATACTAATTCTATCTTATCTCGTTAATACAGAGTTATTTGGTGTCCTTAGTCTACCCTCCTTCGAAACTGTACTTCTGGGCCGTGGCGAAGTGAGATATATGCATCAATCAGTTGGAACTGTCTCGCATCGCGGGCGCCCCACCCCAGCTCAGGCTTCCCGCCTCCGAATGTCGACCCGGGAGTCCTCCGAACGTCGAGCCGGTACAACGTACGAGCCACTGTAATCATCATTTCCGTTATGGCTAGGTTCTTGCCGGCGCAATTACCCGGCCCGGCCGAGAACGGATGGAAGTTAGAGCGCAGCGTAGCCACTTGCTCCTGGGTCACTAGACCAGCACCGCTCTCACCCACGATCCACCGCTCCGGTCGAAAGATGTTCGCGTCGCCGTAAATTGCCTCGTTTCGGGAATCGACCCACGACGAGGTACCTACGAGGGTTCCTTCTGGGAAGTACTCCCCCTTGATGGTGATGCCGCCGCGTAGCACTTCTCGCGATAGCTCACTTGGCCCCGCCGTTGTAAGGCGCATGCCCTCGTCAATGCAGGCTCGTAAGTATGTACAGGAAGAAAGTTTCTTGCCATAAGCTATATCGTCCACCGAATCAAACGTCGTCCGTATTTCATTCACCAGCTTCTGGTACTGGCAAGGGTTATCGGTAAGGTAAAAGAATATGCCCGATAGACTGATAGCCGTTGTGTCAGAACCCGCTATAATCAACAAGTTAGCCTCCGCTCGGAGAGTGGCTTCATCATAAGCCGGGTGGCCCGTATCTGGGTCTCGGGCTTCGCAGAGAAAATAGAAAATATCTTGACGCTTCTCGCTTTCTGGCTTGTCGGCCTGCTCTTGCTGTAAGGCAAGCCGCTTTGAGACGCTTTCGTGGACGAATTGGTAGTATTTCTGGACGGCTGGAGGTGTCATCGCGTTGAAAAGCTTGTCGAGGCCTCGAGGTTTGAGCCAAACAAGAAGGTTGAGGAAAGGAGAGCGGCAAATCTGCATTTAGTTGTGAGCCCAGACTTTACAGGTAGCAGAACAAATTGTGGAAACTCTGAAAGGCTTACAGGGTAATAAAACTGCATGTATTGAATGATATTATGCGGAACGGACTTCAAAGGGTTCTTTCCAGGTTCCTTAACGTCGAATGACCTTCCAAAGCACAGGTCGCCCATGATATCGAATACGAGGGCATCAACCTTTACTGAGAAGTCCACAGTTTCACACCAATCTGTTCCGTTACATCCTTCAACCAAGAGATGATTCCAGCGGTCCACGTGTTTGATAACGAAGTTAGACGCCGCCCGCACGGATTTATCCGTGAAGCAAAGGTTAAGAAGTCTGCGCTTCTGCGCATGCTCGGCGATGTCGACGGTATTTAGCGTCGTCTTGTCGCGGTCGTTCCGTTGCCAAGCCGTGTAGAATTTGCTCCGCCGTACATTCGACTTCATGCCATAGATATCCGCATACGCCTCGGGGTCGCAAAACAAGACCGTATTAGGCTCCGGACGGAACTTGCTGCCA
This sequence comes from Hypoxylon sp. E7406B, assembly GCA_000931505.1. Lineage (NCBI taxonomy): Eukaryota > Fungi > Ascomycota > Sordariomycetes > Xylariales > Hypoxylaceae > Hypoxylon > Hypoxylon sp. E7406B. Next base: position 13,375 of record JYCQ01000176.1, on the reverse strand, counting down.
TACACCTGGAACTGCTGCCACAGCCATACATGGCGGTCGCCGCGGTACGCATGATACCACGAAGGTATCCCGCTTGCCCGCGCTAGGAAGGGTCCGGGAACACTAGCTAGGGGATGGAACAGTAAGTTGTATATGGCAGTCGTAACCAACTGTGTCTGTCGTTAGCTAGAAGGCGATAGTTGGTGGTTAATCAGCACGGACAATGCAAAATCCAAGCACGAATAACACAGCAACGAATTCCGCAAAGCTTATGAGTTGAGACGATATCATTATCATGGCCATGTTATCAGAGTGACAAACACTGAAGAATTGTTCGTAGAGAAGATGGGCGTCGAGGTAATGCTAGTTCATATTGATTTAAAATGGTGGCAGGAGTTTCTTTGAATGTTCGTTCGGCCTACATATGGCTACAGTGCAGGAGAAAGAACAGCGTGAACCCGCACTGGTTACTTACTTGTCTTGTATCGAGGTACGTGGAGGCACATAGCCTATGTAGGCTGCGGCACCGCTTGGTACCTAGTCTTTGACTTGTGTAACCAACCATCAGGATCGTTGTTCAGCCCCGAATTTAACGTGTCTCTGAGTAACATGAACTTTCTCTCGCCGACTGGTCGGTGTCACAACTTCGACGCTGATGGAGATGGATACGGTCGCGGAGAAGGCATCGCGACGCTAATCCTCAAGCCACCGTAAAAAGCAATTGTAGATAAGAATCCCAACAGAGCCTTGATTAGCTCCATTGGCATGAATCAGGATGGATACACCAGTGGTGGTATCACCCAGCCGAGCAAGGCAATGCGAAACCTACCGAAATGTGGGCTTGCATATGAGAGACACGCAATTCTTCGAAAGCCACAGTACGGGAACCGCTTTTGGTGGCCCTATAGAAGCCAGAGCTATCGGGGAGGCATTCCATCAGTATAGATCCAAAGAAGACCCTATATATGTGTAAGTCTTGATGTGCCGCCCATATGAATTCAACGCAGCTTAGGGGGCTCATGTATAACCAAATGCGCCTTTGTAATTCGAGGGAGACTAGGTAAACTAACATGAGATATAGGCCATTCTCGAGTGAACCACTTAGCTGGCCAAGTTTTTGAGACAAGCATGATGCGCTCACAGGAATTCCTTCGCTCCATGGGCGCCACATGGAACCTCATCATACGCTTTCTTCACCTTCCCCATTTTATAGATGCATGCTAATGAGTCCGGCCGGGCGAAGTCGCATCCCCTGATAGTTGTAGCCGTATACGTACTCCGGAATTCAGTCGGGCGATTTGTACGGTAGTACAAATTGTTTTCGTGGACCTAATCTATTCTCTCGGTATAAAGATTTCTGTCGTCGTCGGCCATTCTTCGGGAGAAATCGCAGCCGCCTATTCTGCTGGATTTTTGTGTCACGAATCTGCCACCAGGGTTTCATGCTTTCGAGTTGTCCTCGGTTCGAAGTTGGCGTATGACTCGTAGTTGTGTTGGGATATGGCCAGTGTTGGGCTCTCAGCAAGCCATATTCCCCACGAGCTTGAAGAGCTCGAGAAGCTGAGCCCGCGGACGTTTGACTGTGGCTACCTAGGGTGGAAGCTACTCGTATTACTAATACGGTATTTCTCAGCTAAAGACACAGACTTGCTGCTTACTTACCCCAATCAGCCACTGACGCACAGAGCTGGCGGCGGCGGAGCTCCGGCAGATGCTTAATTAATTCCGAGACTTGCTGTAAGAACTGAAGAGGCCGAAGCAGGGAGGCCGATATTTCTCGACTTTGTTGAGCCCTGGGGGTTGTCAGGTTACTAATACTAAATGTGACAAGTCCCCAACCATGTGGAAATACAGCATTTAAACTACGTCATTCCTTGTATTTTATCGTGGTCGGAGGTAGTCGTCACTTTAATTCCAGGCGAGCCCTGTTTGTGGTAGTTTGAAGGAACGACGGAGTCCTTACCAGGCACACCGTCAAAAGGTAGTCGTCTTGGGACTTTCGCACCGTGTGAAAATTGACTCACCTAAAGAGAAACCAAAGACTCTGTTATCGGATATGTTCCACAGTACCGACGTCTATCTATGCTTCTAGTTCAATACGGCTATATAAGCTCTTACTCTTCAAGTATTGCCTCAACGATGCCATCAGCATCGTCTTGCGGAGGCAACCAGATCTTCACCACGACCAGACCCGCCTCCTCAAGTAGTTGCTTCCACTGTCTCTCAGTCCTTTCCATGCCTGCATTAAACGCCATCATCGTCATATCAAGCATGGCGTGGAAGGTCGACGCCCCCTGCTCCGGTATGATCATCTCATGTATAAGTAGCTTGGAATATCCGGGTTTCATAGCCTTCTTGACGTGCTTCAATATCTCCAAACACTTGCGATCGGACCAATCATGCAGAATATGATGGTAGAAGTATGACCTCGCGCCTATCAAGATGTGAGCACATATCACGAAAGTGGTAAGAGACCCTAACCCTGTACTGGCTGCTCAGTGAAGAAGTCATATGTCATCAACTCGACCGCTGAGTCGATGCCTTTAATGTTGTCGATTACGGGCGCTAAGTCCTGGAGAATGAGACGTCCCTCTTGGCGTGGATGTTTTTGATGAAATGCGAGCAAGTCGTGTCCCTTTCCACCCCCTACGTCGACAAGTAAGGGCGACTCCTTAGTGACATTAGCACCTGTGATGATTTGCCCCTCAACCGGGAACCAGTCGACCCAGTACTCCCGAGCACCCATTGTGTTTCCCATGAAGAGATTGAAGTCCTTCAAGATTTGCGGCATTGTACTAAAAAACTGAAATGTCGTGAGTTTAGTCTGGAAAGCATATTGCATGAAACCGTCGTTGGGGTCTATTGGGCAACGATAACCCGCTTCTTGGAGATACTTTGGCGCCTTATTCCCAGCTCCAACGACCATCTCACCACTTTTGAGTAAATTAGCCAAGCGTCCTTGCGTGTTCCTGTGAATCCATCGCAAGGCATCACGACATAAATTCAACTAAGGCTTTAGAATTACGAGGTAGGTTATTGGAACGTTGTTGCTCACAGCATTCTATGTCCCGCGGCGATCCCCTCTATCGTCATGGCCCTAGTGATAGATGTCGCTTTCCAGGTCCGTTCACCTACCTCTTCAACGAATCCAATTGAAGCGAGGGGCCTCAGGGTGCGGACTATCAGGATGTTAGTATCTCTTATCCCATTCTTTCCCCGAATCTCGTAATTTGCATTCAAGGGGAGAAGCTTACTGATTAATAATTCCTCCCCACCAGACAGCAATGCAAGCTGTTCGGAGGTGACTGCGCCCTCATGATCAACAATGTGTCTGAAGAGGTCCAGATGTACAGCAATTCGTGCGGCAATAGACAAGAAAGGCTTATTAGTTGGTAAGCCCAATTCTTCCAGTTAAATGCGCGGGACCCAGGGGAGTATACAGAGAAGGCCAAATCCACCGCTACATTTTCTGGTTGCTCAAGTGTAGATGTTAGTTTCCGGCTCAGCCGGAGGGCCTCTTTCCTGGCATTTGGGTTACCGATGGCCAGACTAGGGCCAAGGAGGCCTAATTCTTCAATGAGACTCTGAGCCTTACTGTCTTCTGCGGTACCCGGGTTCATTGTGGACGCAAAGGCACTATTCAAGCGACTTCGTCTATGTGTCACAAAAGAAGGTGCTCAGAGTACATCAATTCTGCATCGCGGGAATGCCTGGTTATGAATTAGGTTTCTTGGTGGTACAAAGTTTGACGTAGTTCTTCCTTGATTCCAGGTTACTGACCACCAACAAAAACAAAGCGATACGCATATGTTGGTAACCGGCTTCGGTGGACTAGGTAGGCTTACAGCCCCAATTCCATTTCACGATGTGTGGCTGTCCCCGATACATCCCTGGGCGCTGGATACTTCATGTAGGTTGATGTAAACGGGCGACGAACATGGCAGAAAATCAAACTTAACTTTCGGCTTACTGTCTGTTCATGAAACGGCGCCTCTCGTGGTTTTCAGCGTACTATATAGCCTCTTCACTGGCACCTTCGCGCGACTTCCAATCGTCGGAGCAGTCAGTTTCTCGGCTGGTACCAGTAAGATTGTGATGAGACTCGCTATGATATTAGCCTTCGTCCGAATTGGTGTTTAGTAATCCTATAGCAGGGGCGATCCTAGACGAAGATAAGAATTGGGCGTGACTTACAGTATGGCATGGCGTGGGGGTCATATGTATTACTTAGGTAAGCTGGCTTGAACTTATCCAAGGCCATTAGATTATTGCAGGTAAATAACCAATAAGGACCAGAATTATCTTCAGCTGAAAGCGAGATGATGACCTGGGTTGATGCCTTAGATTATACCAGCGATAGCCTTGTACGTACTCAGGGGCTGTATGTGCAGTTGTTCGACGTGAACGTTAGTTACTGCGTGGATATAATCAAACTTTTCGTCGTTAAAGTCGTCCTTCGACGGGGTATCTCTTAGGTGGTACATATATGCAACAGATAGTATACAAGTGAGTAGCCTACTTCTCGGCTTCTAACTTTTGGGGGATGAGGTGTTCGGCCATGCTGATTGCGCCCTCCATGTCATTCTTGTTGAACAAGAAGAGGCCTTGTATAGCAGCCGTACTCGTGCGAGGCACTGACTCTCCCTCTTTAGCCTCGCGGAAGAGCCCTAATTCTTCGAGTCGTTTCAGGAACCTCTCCCGATGAGTTCCATCAGTGTCCACATCACCATAAAACCTGTCCCACATTTGAGCAGCTTGGTACCTCGTAGCTTCTCCTATGCGAACCATCATGTCTACTCGACCTGGTCTAATCAAAGCAGGGTCCAAGAGTTCGATGTGATTCGTGGTGAGGAATGCGATCCGCTCTTCTCCAGCAGATAAACCATCTAGGGCATTCAGCAACCCGGAAAACGTCACGGTACCCCCACTATACCCGTCTGCTTCACGCTTTCTCCGGTTAACAAATGCGGAATCAACATCTTCTAAGAGTAGGATTGTTCGCTCCGGAAGCTTCGTTAGGAGGAAGGCAAGCTTGTCGTCTGTCACTCCAATCTCGCTTAAGTTAACCATGGCCACGCTAAAATCCAGTTCACCGGCCAGGGCTTGGATGAATGAGCTCTTGCCGCTTCCTGGGGGGCCATAAAGAAGATAACCTCTACGGTATGGAATGCCACGATCCACATACCACTGCCGTCGTGCGAGGAAGTCCTTGGCATCATTTACAATATCTTCCTTGACTCCCTGATCCAGTATCACGCTACCCAGCGGCCGTTTCCTCCGGGGCTCGCCCAGCGGCACCCAATCAAAGCTTCTCACAGAGTATACGACTGTCTTTCCTTCATTGGCCTGGAGCGCGAGAGCCCGAGCCTCGGTAAAAATGTCTTCGAAAATGTGTCGATGAGCATATAGGGTAGTAAGTTCGACCGTCTCGTGTGGCTCGCCGGTATTTGTCCTCGCAGTCGACTGCTTCTCTCTATTCACGGCGATGTACGCATGTTTGTATTTCACGATGTGCCGACCGTAGCCGGGTTGCAAAAAGAAGCTCGCTTTCGTAGCGCCGTTGGGAGTGGAACTGGTGGTAGTTGTAACCGACAGCTTATTGATGCGGGTCAGTCTCTTGGCGAGTAATGAGGTATGCTCGCGGGGTTGGGACAACCAGGCAAGAATCCAAGGATAGGAGGGGTCTTGTCTGCTAATTTCGACATTGACAAGCATTCGGCGGCGGATCATGCCAGCAGTAGCGAGTGCACCCCGACGAGCGAACGCCAGGGCCGCGCCGAGAGAGGCGAGGCCAAAGCCTCCAGCGAAGACGGGGTTGTCGAGCAGCGCATTGAGGTTGAGGAACGACTGCGTTGCTGCGGGTTCCGACATGACGCTGCTGAGAAGCTTGGGTTGGGGATCGCCAGCTCTTTTTTTTATTAGAATTCCCACAAGCTTGTAGGAAATGTGCTGACTCAGCTGAACCAGAACTACCCGGGGTGCGTATGACTAAGCGAAAACTATGACGTATTCCTTAGCTTACCTAACCTTTCATAGATGCATATTTATGTAAGTTAGAGCATCACTTATGAGGTCATTGAGGTAGAAGGTATCATTATGACGACGATGACAAATTTACCTATAAGATCAGATTGCATTGAAGGTATACTAAGATTAAACCATCTCCTCTAACATTTCAATATTCCTACAAAAGCCAAAACCCTCAGTACCTATTCTTCTCAATATAAAGCCACGTACAGAAGAAGAGCCAATATGTCTTCAGGCACTGAAAACGCGAAGCAGAAATTCATGAACAGTGTCCAACAGACAAGAGCTCCTGCGGAAGGTATGTGCTTTACAAAACTCCCAAAGCAGACTAGACGTTAATATGCATCCAGATCAAACGAAGCAGAACAATCTCAACACACAGCCAATGACGGGAGGCGATAACCCGAAGGCTGGCGGATCATCTTTTAAGCCAATTGCTAAGGGTGACACAAACTCGTCCAATTACGTTCCCGCCAAAGGGCCATCGACTTGATTATGTATAAAATCACAAGTCATATTCATCTGACGTCTAATGCCGAAGTTTTTGACTGCGTGTAAATAGGCCGGGGGCATGAGTTAAACCAAAGTGTATATAAAGTTTTAATCAGCCACTTTATACAACTGTTTACATAATTGTATTACCTATACGCACATATATGCGTAGTTTCGAGTAGTTATATGCATATATCAAATATAGCATTATAGCAGGCCATGTTATGTAATGTAATGCATTAAAGCCCCTTTTTCTATGGACTATCCTATCATCACCAAGTGTGGTTTGTGACTTATTCTCTGGGAACATTACATTCTATATATTCCATTTGTTAAAGTTTCTTCGTTCCTAGAATAGTGTCTTAGAAAATGAAAACACAACTGAACCCATAATCTAGCTTCATATCACACAATTCGAACACTTTCCCAGGTACCTTAGGTACCTAGGGAGTCAACTACTGGATCACACATAATCCTTGAACTACCCCTATCATCATAGCATGTTGCTAGTTTATACCTATGACTGAGACACCAGGCAGCACAAAATAATAAATCATAATGATCCATGCAGAATTGACTAACCTTAGTAGCTACCGAAATTATAGCGGCAGAGGTACCGTTTCTCTCTAAACCAAGTACGCTCATTCTAAGAAGGTGCGGAATTGGGGTCCTAAAGATCCCTATGATCTAAGAAGGCCACAGCAACTGGTATGTACGACGGTTCATAGTATTGCCCGAAACCCAGTGTTATAAGACAGTTACCGAAGCCAATTACATACGTGAATTGAGGGATTTATTCTAGTAAAATTGAATCGTATGATATTCACAGTGGATGGAGAGCAGCTAGGTGCATCTCAGCAAGAAGATAGGAATGTCAAGAAGCCAGCTCTAGTGCATGTCTTGTTGACGAACGTAGACGATCGTCGCGATTAAAAGTACTGAATACTAGGACCGCGTCTCGTAAGCGAGTAATTAGATAAATCCGAATCTTTGCTATTAGGTACCTAGCGATTGACTAGTGGCTGAAGTATAGATATCGTCGACTAAGAGCTCTGAAAAAACTTGCTTAGCCAAGGGTGAGAATACCGCAAATATCCGAAGGCGATGAGAAATTATTAGATCAACATAACAATATCTTAAGGGCTTGAACGTAGAAACTCGGATAACGCGTCAGGGGTTAAGTTAGTTTATATGACTTATGATTGTACAACTATCCTTGAAATCCGCGATATTTTGACTTAGACTTTCGCCCGTATACCCGAGCCCCTGAGTATTCCCTTTACTACCTAAGGTATCCAAAGATTCATCGAAATTTTTGTTATTCCATCTCATATCGACTTTCATCCCTAGATATGTTCGTTCAGAGTCCCGTGATCAGTACCATTTGTGCACTTTATATTATTTGGTAACGTTTATATGAAGACGCGGAATCCGTGCAATATCATCACCCCATCAACTGCAGGATCGCGGCCTCTCTTCGGAACTACATGCTGGCCAGAAACCCCCCGGTCCATCACAGCACCTTTTGGGAACAGTGGTTGTTCGCCATCGCTCGTTCTTGTTCCCGTCCCATGCACCTAGAGCACATTGCACTTGCTTGTCTGCGCCCAAGACGTCATCACCATGATTTGGAATTGTCGATGGGTTCGCTGGAATGCGCGGGATTTCACATTAAATTGTCGCCTCCTATAACCCACACAACGCCTCTATGATCCTTGTCCTGTTGGAAGTTCTGCCCGGATGATATCTCGTGAATAATCACATGGTTCTCGCCCCCGACCAATGTATTGCCTGCCCCAGTGGAAACAGCCGGCGCTAAAGTACATTGCCGCAGTGGAATAGTCTATTTACTTAATTCATCTTCTTATGACAAGGTATATCAGGTGTTGCACGATTCGATCGTGCCTCTCGGGTCTCTAGGTCCAATGCCAGCCAATCAATGTGAGCCTCAAGGTTGGATTGATACTAATCGGGCAGGACGTATGTATACCAGGCGCGATCGGTAGCATCGAAGCCAAAAGTGGCAATAAAGCTCAAGTAGTTCCGGTTTCGAGACATATCGTTTTCCACGGTATCTTGTAGTCAATATGTCATCTCTATCTATGCCCCCCGCTTCGCCTACAGGTATAGACGTTATGACCGGTTAGAGATATAGTTCTACAAGACACGTAAACTTAGGATGAGAATTTTCTCTTCAAATAAGTACGGGAAATTAATTTACCGTCATAGCAGCGCGTTCTTTTGCTGCCTCACAAAATATCAGGAGTCATTGGTCACCTTCCGGCAAAATCCAATCTGGCTAAATGACAGTTACGTTCCACACTTAATCTCAGAGCAATCGACGATTCGACAATGTATTTATAGTCACATCGGTCTAGAGGACTCAATTCCCTGCCATGTGCCCTGGAAGCCGAAAGAACACATGGCTGAGTGCGACGTGAGCTCGTCGGCAATTGAGGCTATCGGTGCTCAGGAGGCGAGCCCATCGATGCGCGATGCGACATATAACTTCCCAGGTTATCCCTTCCCCAGGTCACTCAGAGTCTCATTTGGGCGTTGAGACGACTTCGGATACTCCAAGATCGACAACCTAAGATACTGCTTCTAAAAGGCTGTCAGCGTCAAAATGCAGTTGAGGAAATTGGCACTTCTGGCCGCCGTGGGCGTTGCGCCCAGCGTGAACGCCGCAGCAACTCTTCGATTTTCGTGTTCGCAGCTCGTTGTCGAGCGTCTAGACCCGTAAGCCAGTATTAGACCTTGAGGAAAAGATTCGTCGAATTCTAACGACTCCTGCTTAGTCTCGTCAACCCTGGAGAGAACCCATCCCCCCATCTTCACCAAGTTGTTGGAGGCAATGCCTTCAATGTTACGATGGACCCCAACGTACATGATCTGCCATCAACGGCGACGTGTACTTCTTGCACCCCGGTCGAGGATTTCTCCAACTACTGGACTGCGGTCCTCTTCTTCAAGTACGGCAGCACTTCTTTCTTCCTTTTCCATACATCTACTAATGGGACATATACTGACGCTTCTCACCAGGGCTCGAAATGGAACCTTACACCGCGTTAACACATTCGGCAACGAACTTGGTTTCTCAGGTGCGAAGGGCGGTCAAACCGTCTACTACCTTACTTCGGGCAAGGCCACCGCTTTCAAGCCCGGATTCCGCATGACTGTCGGAGACCCGAGCATTCGCACTGCTGAAGAGCTAAACCGAAGATACAAATACATGGACTTCACCTGCTTGGCTACGTCCATGACCCGAGGTGGCCAGACCACGCATTTCCCGACCCAGCCATGCGCCGCTGGAATTATGGTGTCAATCGTGAGTATCTGCATTAAAAATCCTTCCTTTTTCCCTTTCGCTTGCCTTGGGCCCCATGGTTACTTTGGGCGAATGGGGAGTTATCCCTCCCAAGACATGCCTACAACTCATATTCCTTGTCCTGGGATCGTAATTGGATGCTAACTCTCATTGTAGCGCTTCCCGACTTGTTGGGACGGCAAGAACATAGACAGCCCCGACCACCAAAGCCATGTTGCCTACCCTGTCGGCAACGCTTGCCCGTCCACCCACCCCGTAGTTGTAAGTATAGCATCATAGGGCAACTGAAGAAGCGGAAATATAACTGAGTGGTACTAACTTCGATCACCTCCAGATTCCTCAAGTCTTCTACGAGACTTACTGGGACACCCGCCCATTCAACAACAAGGCCGAATGGCCTGCCGACGGCAGCCAGCCCTTCGTATGGTCATTTGGTGACAAGACCGGCTACGGTATCCACGGTGACTACGTGTTCGGCTGGAAGGGAGACGCCCTCCAGCGCGCCCTCGACGCCAACTGCAACTCGGACCTGTTTGCGAACAAAATCAACTGCCCTACTCTCAAGACCCAGTCGCTAGACGAGGCCAACAAGTGCACGAAGCCGAGGACGGTCACTGAAAACCTTGACGGGTGGCTTACGTCCCTCCCTGGAGGCATGCCGATCAACTAAGCGCATAGTGGATCTTCAGGGGTTGGAGTGCTTTAGGAGCAAGACCATATTCAAGAAAGGATCCATATTCGCGATAAAAAATAACCCCTACAACTTAGCAAAAAATAGCCACATATTTCTATCTAGGTAGCCAAATAGAATAATTGTTCGTCATTGGGTTAGCTCGACTAACTTCCCATCTCTGGGTCGACATAACACAGCGCAACCTGAACATTGGTGTTGTTACCGAATTACGTAATACAAGCCACGTGCGTTTTGATTGGGAGATAGATAATTACAGAAGGCGGCTGCGCTGTGATGCGCTGCAACACATTGGAGCTATAGCGCCTTATAGTGCATATGCCCTATAATTACGGCGCACTCGCCCGAAAGAGCGGATCTTCGCGGTCCAGGTGATCGAAGCTGAAAGGGGTTGCCAATAGCGTCTCCCGCCAAAATTCAAGACTTTTGCACCAGACTCGAACCTTTCCCATCCTTCCTCTTCAATATTCTTAGTCCTAACTCGCGGCCTACTCTTAAGGTAGCCGGGCGTTGTCCGTCTTCGCTCTCGATGGAAGAACCCGTGTTGGCGCTGTTTTCAGGCAAATTCGACGAAGCGGAACAGCACTCTGTCCAAAACCAGATCTCTTCATTTCTCCTCTGGATGTAATCATCACATTTGCTGGACGCACCGGATAGGCTCAATATGGGGGTTTCAAAGCTTTCGCAACGAAATCCGAAGCCCGCCAGATTTGTTTTGATTCCCCACGCCCAAATTCCAGAGGCTTGTAGTGCCAGTGAAGTTCCCTTTCCTCCTTGCAATATCTGCAGTCCGGTAGAGGCTGAGCCGCCTTCTGGCCGTGATACCCATACTTGCAGAAGGGGCAGACATCGTCCCACGGGTCGCGCCCCACATTGAAGAAGTCCCTGGCGCGATCCACGACGCCCCTTTCTGCGGCTTCCTTGTCTGGGCGGTTACGTTCGGAGTTAGTGAATTCTGACGATGCGCATACGCACGTGAAGGGCAGACAAGAAAGAAGGAAATGCGGTATAGCTAGATCTCACCTTCGAGTTTCCGCGCCGCCTCGATCATCATGGCGCGCGCCTGATCAAGGAAGTCCGCCATGGCGTCGCCAGCTTCGGTGTGCTCGTCACGCCACTGGCGGCCCAAGACCCAGGCGACGTCCATGGGAGTCCTTCCGTCCAGGTCGCGAAGCCGCGGGTCCGCGCCGTGGTCCAGCAGCCAGCGGACCAGATCCAGGTTCTCGGCGCGGCCCGGCGGCGTGCTAGTGCGGTGCGCGTCGTCGAGCGTTGTCTGCAGCGGCCGGCCCATGCGCGGGTGCAGCGCGTTCACGTCGTGGCCGGCGGCGAGGGCCTCCTCCGCCCATGCCAGACGCACCGCGATTGGCGCCGAGATCAGGCCTGTGTCGTGCAGCGGGTAGGCGTATCCGCCGCCGTTGGGGTTGTCCCTAGCCCACCGCTCCATATCTTCCGGGGTGGCTTTCTTCTCGTTGGACATGGCTGCCGTATATGCGATGGTGTAATAAGGAATAGAGCGATACGCCAATAGATTGCGATTTGATAGCTGGGGCTAGGTATAGGAAGGCAGTATGTAGGGGCCCTTTATAGAATAAATGGAAGCCTATTATCGACTAGTTCACATTTATTTCTGGAACTGGCCGCCAAGTTAATGAGCCACATTGCTTTCTGGGGACCTTGGGAGCATGTTGGTGGCACATTCCCACCACTTCATGTTTGTGAGATCAGATCAGATTGGAGGCTGTGTAAGATATATCCATGCACCGGTAGGTACATTAAGTAAGCCGTAATTACCGTATACCTGAGTTTTACGAAGGCTATTGTGCACCAGTTGAGGATTCTTATCAAAAATTTCCTATTGAGGAGATTTTTTTTGTCGATCCCGAAATTTTAACTTAATGTTACATGAAAATAGGAAATATTAAATTTAATTAATGTAATAAAAAGTTATAATAAAAATTATAATAAAAGTTATAATAAAAGTTAAAAGTTAATAAAACTTAAGTTATTATATTATAAAAGCGAGGCGTTAAAAGTTGTAATGCCGTTTTTATTTAAGATCGAGAAATGCTTTAATAATTTATATTAACGTATTATTTAAAACTTTATTATTAAAAACGTAAATAATTAAAATTAAATTTTAAAAATTTATTTATTTAAAAATTTTCTTTTATTTTTAATTTATATATTATAAGTTAAAATGTAATAAATATAATATGTAATATTATAATAAATATTATTATTATTTAAAATATGTAATATTAATAAAAGATTTAAATTAAGATATATTAAGTAATAAATATTAATTTGTTAAAAAATAAATTTATAATTTAATCTTTTTATTAAAAACTTTAAAAGTATAAAAAGTGGAAAAATATAAATTAACTTTAATAATATAATAGTTAAAATAATAAAAAATATAATAATAAATAAAAGAATAATATTTTAATTATTAAAATGTTAAATAATTAAATAAAATAATTAAATTTTATGATTTAAATTAATATATATAAAGAAAAAAATGGAGAATTAAAAAATAATAAAGCTTATTTTAAAAAAGTTTTAAAAATTTTAAATTAAAAAATATATTAATTATAATTAAAGAAATTAAATTAAAAAACTTTTAATTAAGTAAAACTTAAGTTAATGTGGCATTTAAATAAATGTTTTTATATATATTTAAGTTTTATAAAAGTTATTATATATTAATTAAAGATTTTTATTAAAAATTTCTTATTAAAAAGATTTTACTTATCGATTTTAAAATTTTAACTTAATATTATATAAAAATAAAAAATATTAAATTTAATTAATATAATAAAAAAATATAATAAAAGTTATAATAAAAGTTATAATAAAAA